>WEKW01022999.1:79103-113434 GCA_013389905.1 Sula dactylatra | reverse complement strand
CCCCCAAATTTTTCTCCCTGGATTTTAACAGACCCAGGGACTCTTGATGACCACATTTCAAGGCTACTCCTGGTTATCTGCCAGTGGGACAGCATTCCCGGCCCCGTAAAAACCATCCACTCTCCCTGGAGTGGGTCAGGATTGCCTTCCCCCCCCAATCACCCCACCTACCCGTCTCTCTCGGCAATGGGAAGAGGACGTCGAAGCCATCGGGCAGCTCGATGGCGGTGAGGAAGCGGACGTGGCCGGTGTGACCCTGGGAGAGCCCCATCAATGCCGGCGCCGCCTTGGCCGAGACGGAGAGGGTCAGCACCACGCCGGCGCTGGTCCCGATCCACAGCAAGTCCTTGCACACCAGGAGAGCCGTGATCCGCAGGCAGGCTGCCTTGTGCTGCCGGATAATGGCATCCGAGCCTGCCGAGCATCCAGCTGTCAGCCTCCCCCCCTGCCTGGCACGGGGCTGTGAACCCCGCCAATGCCACCGGGCTCCGTTCCCAGGGGTATCTGGGGAACGTGGGACATAGGGGAGGGACCCCACACCCCCCTGGCTGGTGTAAAGCACCCTTGGGTGCTGCCAGATTGGGCTGCCCTATTGCACCATGGGATTATGCAGCTGCCCAGGGGCTGCCTGATTTCTGCATGGGATTATGCAGCCACCCGGGGGCTGTCCTATTACTCCATGGGATTATGCAGTTGCCCCAAGGGCTGTCCTCTTTCTATGCAGGATTACACACGTGCCCAGGGGCTGCCCTATTTCCATGTGGGATCATGCAGATGCCCAGAGACTGCCCGATTCCTGTGCGGGATTATGCAGATGCCCAGGGGCTGCCCTATTCCTGCATGGGATTATGCCACCACCCAGAAGCTGCCTTATTTCCATGTGGGATTATGCAGATGCTCAGGGTTTGCACTCTTTCCATGTGGGATTATGCATCTGCCCAGGGGATGCCCTATTCATGTGTGGGATTATGCATCTGCCCAGGGGATGCCCTATTCCTGTGTGGGATCATGCAGATGCCCAGAGACTGCCCGATTCCTGTGTGGGATTATGCAGCTGCCCAGGGGATGCCCTATTCATGTGTGTGGGATTATGAAGCCACCCAGGGGATTCCCTAATACCCTGTGGGATTATGCTGATGCCTAGGGGATGCCCTGCTTCTGCATGAGATTATCCATGTGCTCAGGGATTTCACATGGGATTCTGCAGCTGCATAATACCGAGGATGAATCCCATGAGTGTGACAAGTCAGGTCTCCTTCCCTGAAGCTGGTCAGGATGCAGGAGGTACTAAATTTCCCAGCGCTGGATGCTGCGGGGCACCGCATTTCCAAGGCAGATGATGGGCACGGGTACCCATTGGAGACAGTGATGGGCATCCACCGGAGACCTGCCACCAGTAGGACTTACCGGCGAGCATCTTGTGTACCGGAGGGGTGATATCTGCTTCGGCCAACTGCTCGTAGCTGGTGGCATGGTAAAGCCGGACCTGGGCGCTGCTCTGCAGCGCGACCCACACGCCGGTCCCCGCGCTCACCATGCAGGTGACACTGCGCCCGCCATCCTGTCCCACCTGGAGCGTGTGCTGTGGGTGACAGAGCCACAGCGATGCCACTGATGATGCCACCGATGCCCATCACCGTCACCCTGACCTCCCGCCATCGCCCGTGGTACCTCTTGCGCCAACGTCGTGGTGTTGAGGACGATGACCCGGTTCTGGCAGCCACACCACAGCTTCCCCGCCACCGCCACCATCTTGGTGATGGGGCTCCCCGGCGAGCCCAGGGACAGGGACTTGGAGTTTTGGGGGTCCCAGAAGCGGCCTGTGAGTGTGGTGGGAGTGGGGTGGGTAGTTAAAGCATCCCCAAAAAACCCCATCTTGACCCAGCTGATGGGATGGGGTGGCTGGAGTTGCCCATCTCCAGGTCCTCCGTTTGAAGGGACATGAGCTGATGTCCCCACGGGATGCCAGTGGCACGCAGGGACTAGAAGGAGGATGCACGCCTCCACCTGGCCGTGATTTTGGGGTCTTCAGCATTACTTGAAGGATGTCCCTTCCCTTCCCATGGAGGCAGGGAAGCCACTGGCACCCTGAGCATCCCTCCTTGGGGGGCTGCCCAAGCACCCACCCACCAGCTGCCGCTTTGGGGCTGTTTAACCCCCCCAGTGCCCTTTGATGGTCCCAATCCAGCCTCACCTGCCTCCCGCTGGTAAGCAACGAGCTCCCCGTTGGCCAACGACACGAAAACCTGGTTATCCAGGTACCTGTAAGGAGAAAAACCCTTGGACAACCGGCCGAGACCCCCACTCAGCCACCCCAAACCACCTCACTGTGGACATCCCGGAGCTGAAAATCTTCTTCCCCGCTTACAAGATGCACATGACGGCAGCGGCATGTTGCATCTTCATGCTGTTCTTCCTGTTACGGATGTTGTCCGAGGACTGGTACACATGGATGCTGTGGGAGAAAGGCAAAGCTTGAGGCTCACCCGGGATCGGGGTCCACCCCACGTGTGTGTCCCCCCATCCTGGGGACGTACCAGCCATCCTCGGTACCCAACCACATGGAGCTCTGATGGGCTTCAGGGTCAAGGCTGAGGAGGTCCTCGAGGCTGCCCCGGGTGAAGGAGCCACGGCTGGAGCGGCGCAGGGCTCGCCCGTCCGTGGGGCTCTCGCCATGCCGGTTTTGGCCATAGGTGCCGGTGATGGGCATGAAGCCAGGTTCTTGCTCTTCCTCTGAGCTCGTCGTCTCCACCGTTGCCTCCTTGCAGCTTGGGATCTCTTCATCTGTGGAGGAGGAGGAGGAGGAGGAAAGAATGGGTCAGACCAGGACCACCTGACGCTCACTAAAGTGACTGGGAAGAGACCACGGGTCCCCTTGCGATGTCAAGCCTGGGGAAGGACGTAGGGATGATGAGCCCCAAACCCACCACGTTCTACCCAAAGCCACCAGCCCTATCCCAGCATCACGGAGCTGGGCTGATGCCCCCCCAACATCTCTTTTCCCAGGATTTCCTTGGCTCAAAAGCCTCCAGCTGTAGAATTCCCTGAGGAGCGCAAGGCAGAGTGGCCAAAACGATGGAGCTGCCCATCATTTCAGTAGGGCCTGTAGTGATAGGCCAAGGGGTAATGTTTTCAACATAAAAGGTAGATTCAGACTAAATATAAGGAAGAAATGTTTTACACTGAGGGTGGTGAGACACTGGCATGGGTTGCCCAGAGAGGTGGGAGATGCCCCGTCCCTGGAAACATCCCAGGTGAGGCTGGACGGGGCTCTGAGCGACCTGATCGAGTTGGGGATGTCCCTGCTCATGGCAGGGGGTTGGATCAGATGGCCTCTGAAGGTCCCTTCCGACCCAAACCATTCTATGATTCTATGATTTTAGGGCAAAGAAGTGGGATTTCGCTAAGCAGGGACTCACTGCCGAAGCTGGAGGAGATGGTGGAGTGGCTGGCTTGGCTCTGCAGCGTTCCCGAGGGACTGGGCGAGGACTCATCATCCGTGTCATCGCTATCGAAGGGCACCAGCTCCCTGTTGCCACCATCGACTGGCTCCGAGAGCTCCAGCGACGAACCCGAGATGGAGATGTGCAGGCACGGCTGCGGCCCCGCATCCTCCGGCTGCACCGGCATCGGCTCCGAGGAGGGGCTGCCCACCGGCTCGGCACGCTCCCTGCCGCGACGAGGGGAGGGGGGAAAGAAGCAGCTCCAGCATCGCCCCGTGCCCGCCGGCTCCGCGGTGCCAGTGGGAATGTCCTACCTATACACCCGCTTGAGACCGGGCACGGAGGCGATGCAGAGGATCCTGGCGGAGCAGACGGCGATGCACGCCTCCACCGTGGGCTCCTTACGGATGCTGAGCAAACAAACCTGCCCCACGTAACCATCGCTGTTGCAAACCCAAACCTCGTGGGAGCTTTCTGGGCTGCCGTGGCTGGGAGAAGCACAAGAAAACTGCAAGGGAGCAAAAGATGGGATAAGTTGGGTCATTCTGGAATGACGTAGGAGATCTCAGCATCTGGTGGCAAGCCCACCAGGATGGAGAGGACAGCAGCTCCCGCGGGACGCTTGAACCCAGCCACCAAGTACCTGCATCCCACTCCGTGTCTTCATGATGGGGATGGCCTTGAGGAACTCTGGGTCCAGGCAGTTTTTGCTGGAAGCTGGGAAAATCAAATTGGAGGATGAAGAAGTGATGGAGAAAAGGGGTCTACCAAAGCGGGGGTGTGATGCCCACCACCGTGTCCACCTCCCTGGTCCCTGGTGTTACCCAGCTTCTTCTTGGCATCCTCAAAGGCTTGCTCAAAGCTGAGCCGGGCGTCAGGGTTGGGGAACTCAAAGATGAAGGACTCGGTGCCATCAGCTTTGGTGGTGCTGAGCTCCACCTTGTTGGGGGGGAAAGCCATGCTGAAGGACAGGGATTGCTTCTCTGCCAACTCCCGATGGATGGCGGCCATCAGGTCCTTGATCACGTCGTCCAGGCTCTGGGGACAGGGACAATGCTTCAGCTCTCAGGAATGGCCCACCACCAGCCACATGCCTGATGATGCCCCCATCCATCCCCAAGCATCCTTCAGAAGCTGTCTCAACCCCCCTTGTGGCTTTGGGGCTGGTGGCATCTGGGTCCTTTGAGGACACTCATGGCCACCAGCCCTTCCACAGGTTCTCCCTCACACTGAGGACATCCTGGGTGGTCCCACAGGGAATGTGTCCAGACAGGGGACAGCACCAGGGCCACCATCCCCGTACCTGGTGGGGGAAGCTGAGGGTCTCCGACAGCTTGCTGACTTGCCCCAAAGTGTTGAGGTCTTCATCCAGGCGGCAGATGCTTTTCTGGATGCTCTCCCGGTTGGTGGCTTGCGAGGCACCTGCGTGGGGACACGCGCATGGCGTTAACCCCTTCCTCCCCAGCACTGTGCAGGAAAACCTTCTCCCCACCAGTCAGGGGTGAGTGGTGGGTTGGGGGTGGGATGGGACACTCTAGCAGGCAGTGACAGACCTTTGACGATGTCCACGTCCTCCAGCGGCAGCTTCCAAAGCAGTTTGTACTTGCTGGCGGTGTCGATCACGCTGGCTGCCGTGTACCTGTGAGGTTGGGGGGGGGATGGCTGAGCTGCACCCATGTCCCCAGCACCCTAAAGACAGCCCAGCCGCTGGGGACAGCCCTAACATCGTGGGTTAATCACGGTGGGTGCCCCCCACGTGGTACTCACAGGCTCATGGAGCTGCGGCGGAGGGAGCCCGACTTGCGCTTCAACGTCGTGCACACCAGCAGGTCCGTGAAGAGGAAGAAGGAACGGTCCTTCTTCCCACCCACCGCCTTCTATGGAGTGGTGGGAGACACCAAGGGGTTAATATCCAGCCCCCGCTGCTGCTGGTGCTGGGAGTGGTCCCTGCCTCAGTTTCCCCACAGTTTGGCACAAGGAGGCTGCAGGGTGGGACGGATCCCATGCCACCGTCCCACATGGACCAGACGTGTCCTCGTGATGGTGAAAGGGGACATGGGCACAACGGCCGTGTGGGCAAAGCCACAGGGTCCCACTTGTGGGGAAACACCAGGGCCGTGGGAACACCAGGCATGGGCTCACCAGGACCCCCACGGTCTCCACCTCCAGCCTCCCTATCCACCCCTGGCCCGGGGCTGCTGCGGGCTCTCCCTGTCTCCTGCCTGCTCCCAAACCCATCTCATCTTCTCACACACACTTGGGGAATTTTATATTGTCCCCATCGATCTGTCATCGATCTGTCATCGATCCATCTGTCCATCCTTCCTTCCATCCATCCATTCTTCCATCTTTCCATCCACCCCTTTATCCGTCCTTCCATTCTTCCATCCACCTTCCATCTGTCTGTTCTTTCCATCCATCCATCCATCCATCCATCCATCCATCCATCCATCCATCCATCCATCCTTCCATGTATCCATCTGTCCATCCTTCTAGAATCATAGAATATGTCATGTTGGAAGGGACCTATAAGGATTATCGAGTCCAACTCCCTACTCCTCGCAGGACTACCTAAGACTAAACCATTTGACTAAGAGCGTCATCCAGACACTCCTTGAACAGGCGTGGTGCCATGACCACTTCCCCGGGGAGCCTGTTCCAGTGACCGACCACCCTTTCAGTGAGGAATCTTTTCCTAATGTCCAATCTAACTTCCCCTGATGCAGCTTCCATCCATCCATCTGTGCCCACCCATGGGCACACAGGCATCCCATGACCCGCAGTCATCGCCTCCCACTGCCCCATCTGGTGGGTGGTCCCATGGCCCTGATGGCGACAAGGAACCACCTCGCTCTTACCACTTCCACGACCATTTCCTGGCGCAGGAACCTGCGGAGCGGGGCCTGGAGCTGTGGGGACAAGGAGGCTTATGAGCAGGGAGCCCCAAAGGGGGACCCTCGTGGGATTTGTCCCTGCCCCTGTGGCCTCCCAGCTCAGAACTGGCACCCCAGCTCCTTCCCAAACCCCCAGGAGCCCACCAAGGCCAAGTAATGATGGGGAAAGCAGGACCCAGAGGAAAAAACAAGTGATCCAGACTGGGGTGACCCAGAAAGAGCAGAAATGGTTGCATTTTCAGGAGAAGGAAAGACCAACCCCGTGTAAGACCCCTGTACATACGTCCTCCATCCCTTCGATGTGGGACTCGATCTCCTGCACGATCCGGGCGTTCCTCTCCACCTCCTCCGCGCTCTTCATGCCCTTGTTGATCCTTTCGGCCACTTGCTTGATGTTGCGCTGGGCGTCGATGAGGAAAGGGTGGTCGGGGTGGTCCTCCGGCGTGTGCTTCAGCAGGTCCTGCCACGGGGACACAGCTGGGACGTCACCATGGGCAAAGCCTGGGCATTGGCGATGCCGTGACACCCCCAAGCAAAAGTGCCTACCGCGCTGCTCTGGCTGCTGGGGATGGAAACCAGCCCCATGCAGGAAAGGTTTTGCAAAGAAACGAAGCCTTGAGCTTTGGCCACCACCAGCCTGGTCTTTGCCACCTCTAAAGAGGCCACCAGCTCCTGAGGGCTCATCATCACCTTGCACAGACACCTGAAATCCATCACTGGAAGTGTTCAAGGTGAGGTTGGAGGGGGCTTTGAGCAATCTGATCTAGTGCAAGGTGTCCCTGCTATGGCAGGGGGGTTGGACTAGATGATCTTGAAGGTCCCTTCCAACCCAAACCCTTCTGTGATTCTATGAAAGCACATCCCCACCAGGCTCAGCACCAGGGAGAATGACCCTGGCATGGGGAAACTGAGGCACGGAGCGGGTGGCAGTGTGACTGGTCCCAAAATGGTGCTGCAGTGTCCAACCTCCCAGCAGAAAGGTAGAGGGGAAGGGGACTGCACACCTGTAGGGACATGCGGGGGGGACAGCAGGGTGACCATCCTCACGGTGACCATCCCCAGGAGGGCAGAGCCACGCACTTGCCCAGGGACACCAGCTTTGCGTCACAGGATGGGAAAAGGGGCCAGGAGAGACGTCAGACCCCTAAAAGCTCCTGTTACGTGGAGGTGAGGAGGAGCTGTGGTCTCACCCGCACCCGGCACGGCACAGACACCCAGCTACCCGCACCCACCTTCACCAGCAGCTCATATCGTGGGATCCTCTGCACTGGCTTGATCATCAGGTCGGACAGAGCCTGCTTCTCCTTGTTCTCCCGCATGCTTTGCTGCAAAACACCGGTGGGGGCCAAGGACAGGCCCGTTAGGTGGGACACAGCAGGGACCTGGCATGCTACCAGCCCAGGGCCCAGAGCCACACCCGTTTGGGATCAGCGTGTCTCCCGTTTACACCATCCGGATTGACTCCGGTTCATCCCAACCTGGCCTCTTTGCAACAAAACCAAGAAGAAGGTGGGGGGAAAAAATCCCAGTCTGACCATAGATTACCAGTTTACTCCCATTAACCCCCATCCCGCCCCACCAGCAGCCTCACGGGTGGCTCTGGACATTGGCCAACATCTATGGGCAGAGGAACCAGGACCCACCTCCAGGAACTTCATGAATGCCGGCCGGGCTTCCTTAGCGATCCTGACGGCATCCTTGGCGTTGAGGAAGTTATCGATGTAGGCAGAGTAGATGTTCACCAGCACGTCCTTAGAGAACTGGGAGGGAAAAGAGGGGGGCAAAAAGAGGATAGGTCCAGCATGGACCTCCCAGGCAAGCTTGGAAGAAGCTGCCCCAAGGGTTAATCCTGGCTCTGGGCTGGTGCGGGGAGGGCTTGCCTGCCGCCCGCCCCCCTCGATTTTTCAGCCCTGACATTTCTGCTCCAGAGGCAGAAACGCCGAGCTGCAGACCCAGCCGGTCGCCACAACACCCCACCGTTACGCTAAGCAGACGGCGGGCCTGGAGATCGTCTCCTGTTCTCCATCTCAGGCGTGTTTGTCCCGTCTTTTAATCACTCCCCTGCCTCCTGCTCCAAAACTTCTCCTGCTGGGGCCGTGCCCGAGAGCCGGCACACCTGGGTTCCCTGGGGGAAATCCACCCCACAGGACCTACCGACTGCACGAGGAGGTCGCCCACTTTCTGCTTCTCGTGCCAGTTCTGCACGCAGTCGTGGATCTGCTCCAGGAACTGCTCGTGGTGCTCCAGCAGCTCAGGGATCTGGTCAAAGATCTCGTCCACCAGCGATGGGTCACACAACAGCGAGTTCTCTGGCTGCTTCAGCGGCTTCATGTAACCCTGCGGGGCAGCAATGGCATTGGGGTCCCCATAGATTTCTTTTCCTACCCCCCAATATGAATTTTTCAACCCCAGTAAATATGGGGATCGGTGGCATCCTGCAGCAGGGGGTTCCCCCAGTGAACGTTGGGTTGTGGGGCCCATCAGAGGTCCCAACAGGTTTTGCACCCCAGCCCCCCTGGGTCCCATCCCACACAGTGCATCCCCATGGCAGAGTGGGGAGCGGGGCAGGTCTGCACGAGAAACCCCCAAAGCACGGCGTCGTCTGTCCCCCAGCCACGGCTTTGAGAGGCTCCAAACCTTTGCTGCCATGAGCCTTGGTCACCTCCATCTGCTACAGAACCTGAGCCAGCTGGGAAATCACAGCAGTAAGACCCTGGGATCCAAAAGCCAGTGGGTTCCCAGTGGGATTTAGGGTGTTTGGGACCAGGAGGGGCTGGAGTGAGCAGGGTGGAGGCACTGGTCAAGCCCTGGACCACCTCGCCGTCAGCATCCCTTGGCCAATGGCCAATGAGCAGTGCTCAGGGTCAGTAGGAAAAGTGGGACAAGAGCAGGTCCTCTGCAAGGCCGGGTGGGCAGCTCTGCTACGAAAGCCCTTTCCTCCTGCCGTGGGGCAGAGCTGTGGAAGGGAGCAGTGCTCCTGGGAAGAAGAGAGCTGGATTTGCAAGGGATGCAGGATGCAGAAGGTCTTCTCAGGCTTGCCTCTTCCTCAGCCCAACCAGTACGGGGTGCTGGTGTCCTTCAGGATGTTAGGAGGACCACAGAGCTGAGTGATGATGACAGGACCCACCTTGAGCTGCTTTGGACAACTCCATCCAAGCTAGCAAGGGAGAAGTCATCCCCCAAGGATGAGGTTCCTCAGGCTGATGGTGGCTGTCTCACGCAAACTCACGTTAGAAGGGCCAAATCCTTCCTGAGGCTCATAACCTGCCTCACCTGCCCTACTGTGGCTAACACCTCCAGTGGGAGCTGGGCTGGGCTGTGCCATGGATCCCACCCACTATGAAACTGGGGGAGCAAGGACCAGATGGGGAAGAAGAACATGGAGACAGCGCCTGCGTTGGCACACGAGGCGCACAGGCAGGGCTTGCCCAAGCACCATCTGGCTTGCTGGAAGATGATGCTCCAAGGTGGTCCCTGTCCCTGGTAGCCACCATGCTACGTGCCACCGGGACACGTCACGGATCCAAGCACCTTGTCCCAGCTAAGACAGGGAGCTGGGGGCATCTGAAGCCTTATCACCCCCACTGAAAGCCAGGTCCCCCTGGCTGCACTGTGCCAGGATGTGTCCCACAGGCAAGAGTTCAGGCATTGATGCCCTGTGGCTCCCGCCCGTGTCCAACCAGTCCCTCCAGTGGGGAACCAGTGAGCCCCAGCATGTCTGTCCTCTCTCCAACCAGCCTCCTATCCCACCTCAGAGGAGGACACAGCCCATGGGACAGCCTCTCTCCATGTCAAGACCAGCAGGAACACCACTCGACCTCAAACCCTATACAGCTTCCCCCCAAATAAGCCCAGAGCCAGGGTCCTCTCACCCCTCCAAGCCAACCTCTGCACTAGGAGCCTCGAAGGGTCCTTCCCTCCTGCCACAACATCTGGCAGACCACATCTGGGTCCACCATGTGGGCATCCTCGCAGGGGATTTATGAGGAAATCCGGGTGTTGGGATGAGGAGTGCCCCATGTCCTCATGGACATGCCCAGCAGATGTCCTACAGGCACCACTTTGTATTGAGCAGAGCAGAGCTCTGACTTTTTGGTGTTTCCACCTGCAGTGACGTGGTTGGACAACCCACAGCTACGCCAGCCAGCGTGACCTAGTCTCCAGGGCGTTGACCACCATTAACCTTCTGAAACACCTTCATTAACATCTGAAACGTGGGGTGGACCCTCCGGCCAGGCTGCTCCAAGGGGGTTGGAATCAGCTCAGTAGAAAAAAGGACGGAGAAAAACCCTTGGCTGATGACGCTGAGCAGNGGGGGTGTAAGGGGTGCAACATGGGGTGACCATTGGTAACGGCCCAATAGATGGGGTGCAACATTTGGAAGGGCTTTTGGGGGGCAAACACGGGAAGGGGCATGGGGACACGATGACAGGTGACAACCCACCAGGAACGCTACAAGCTTGATTTGGGGGACAGACGTGACCCCCACATCCCCTTCTTGACATTATTGCCATGCTTCTCCTACCTCCAGTCCTGCTGTCCCCAACATCCCCACTGCCACCCGGCCCCAATCCATCCCCGTGCTGCATCAGTGCTGGGAGAGCACCCACGGCTGGGGGTCCGACTTGGGGTCCCGGGGACGGTGACATGCAAGGGACGGTCACGCCGTGACGTGGTTTGGGGTGCCATGACCCCATCCGTGCCACGTTACCTGCATCAAGGTGCGCAAGGACTCCACGTAGGACTGCTCCGTGTCCAGCAGCGTCATGATGACGTGTTTCCTCATGTCCTGTCCGGGTGGAAAGAAAGACAAGATGAGTTTTGGGGTGACACGATGGGGGGGAGCTACGTGGCGGGTGTCAGTGCTGGTGCGGGGGCTCAGCGGGGAGGCCAAACGCCAGAGGAGCCCGGCTGGCGTCCAGCTCCCCTCCGCTCCCTCTCCACCCCGATGGAGGAATCCGGGAGGATTAGGAAGTACATGACACCGAGCGCACAGAGACGCCTGGTTTCCTCCAGGGCCGCGTCAGGAGCCCGCCCTGGATCTCACAGCCCTACATGGGTCGGTCCCGGCGCCCTCCGTCTCTCCGGCGGCTCCGCTCGGAGCGGTCCCGTAGGAATTTGCCTCCCGCCCGACACCCCGAGCACCCTAGCACTGGGCTGTGGCCCCGCAGGAGGGGGGTTAACGTGGTGGTGGGGGGCACAGGGAGGTGGTGGTGTGGGATGATCTGCCAGTCTTGGGAAGCAGATGGGTCAGGGTCTTCTCAGTTGTGGGGCTCCAAGACCTCTCTCACTCACAGCACCTGGGGGAACGCCCCTGCTCAGCCTGGGGGCGAGATGCTCCAGACCCCAGGGTGTGAGACACCCCAAAAGTTTTGGGTGTGAGATGCTGCAAGGACCCTGGGTGCAGAGACACCCCAAAAGTTTTGGGTGTGAGATGCTGCAAGGACCCTGGGTGCAGAGACACCCCAAAAGTTTTGGGTGTGAGATGCTGCAAGGACCCTGGGTGCAGAGACACCCCAAAAGTTTTGGGTGTGAGATGCTGCAAGGACCCTGGGTGCAGAGACGCCCCAAAAGTTTTGCATGTGGAGGTGCTCCAAAAGTCCTGGGTACAGAAATACCTGAAAAGTTTTGGGTGCAGAGATGCTCCTGAGACCCTGGGGGCAGAGATACCCCAAAAGTTTTTGTGTGCGGATATGCTCCGGAGATGCTGGGTGTGAGACACCCCAAAGGTTTTTGGTTAAAGAGATGCTTCAGAGACCCTGGGTGTGAGATACCCTAAAAGTTTTGGCTGTAGCAATGCTCCGAGGGCCCTGGGTTCAGAGATACCCCAAAATGTTTTGCATGTGCAGGTGCTCCAGAGACACTGGCTGCAGAGAAACCCCAAAAGTTTTGGGTGTGAGATGCTCCAAATGCCCTGAGTGCACAGATAGCCCAGAAGTTTTGCAGGCATAGACTCTCCAGAGACCCTGGATGTGAGACACCCCAGAAGTTTTGGCTGTGGAGATGCTCCAAAGGCCCTGGGTGTGAGACACCCCAAATGTTTTGGGTGCGGAGACCCTCCGCTGGCCCTAGGAAAGGAGTTGCTCCAAGATTCTGGGTACGGAGATGCCGCAATGGTCCTGTTCATGGAGACAGTCCAAAGGCCTGCAGAGACACCTCAAATGGTGGGTGTGACACACCCCAAGGTCCCTGGAGGCTTGGATGTCCCCAAGGCTGTGGGTGCACAGATGCCCCCAAGGCCCTGGGTGTGGAGATGCTCCAATGAACCTGGGTGCAGAGACACTCAGAGTGTCCCATGAATGGAGACACCCCAAAAGCCATGGGTGCAGGGACATCCCAGATGCGGTAGGCGCACAGATACCCCAAAGCCTCTGTGAACAAGATCCTGTGTGCTCGGACACCCCAACAGCCCTGGGTGCGGGGGTGCCACCAACAGCCCTGGGTGCAGAGATGTCCCACCTGGTCACTACAGCATGTTGGGACCAGGCTCCCCTGACCTGCTGCTGCTATGGGGGTTGCTGGAGCTGCCAAACCCCCGTGTCCCCCATCTCCTCATGGGATAAGCCTGTGTCCCCCAGCCACGTGGGGCTGTGTCCCCCCTACTGCTCCCGGTGGGGACACGAGTGCCGCAAAGCCACTCTGCAACCGCAGAAGGAAGCCTTAACCCAACCATCCTCACCATGGATGGAGGCCACCATCTCCCTGGGAGTCCCCAGGGAGCAATGGGGAGAGATCCCAGCCAGATCCTTCACGGTGTTTGAGAACAGAGCTGTGCCTCAGTTTCCCCACTCACCCACCGAGCTGATATCAGCCCTTTCAGCCAAGCAAGGAAGAAGCTGTCTAGAGCCAAATATTACGGTGACGGGTCAACCCCCCCCAGGAAATCTGCTCCCCCCAAAACATGTTGATGTCAGGGTCCTCAGAGACGCCAGCTGAGAACTGCCCTCTTCGTTACAGCCTGAAGTTTATTAACACTCTCACCACTCAATTAATTTGTTGTAATTATGGGCTGAAGGGCACCCAACGGAGGACGGGCTTTAGGGGTAGAGAGCACCTGACCCCCCTGCCCTGCCTCAGTTTCCCCAACCCTCACACAGCCCGTAGCTCCCCACCTCAATATGATGCTCCGGCATTTTCCGGAGCTGTCCCAGCTCCCGAAGCCAAGGGCCGGGTCGGTGAGATGAACAGGCTCAGCACCGCATGCCGCACCGGCAGCTGGGGTTTTGCAGTGGTGGGGAGATGCAGGATGAGGCCCGGCCATTGGCAAGGGGATTTTTCCACCATTACAGCAGCAATATTATCCCGGTGGATGGAAATTCCCGGTGGGACGAGCAGGAGCTGGGGGTAACGCACCATCCTGGCAGGGCGAAGCAGTACCTGGGGGCAGGCAGGATGCACCTCACTGCATCCCTTACCCCAGCAAAGCCTCTCCCCGCAGGGCTGAGGTTGCTTCAGTCTTCATCTGGTCTTGTTGGGGACACCCCCACTGCACCCCAGCTGCATCCTGCCTCCCCCGAGGTGCTCAGCACCCTCGGGATCAGCCCCACCACCATGGGAATCGGGGCATTTCCCCATCAGCCAACGCCTCCGCAGTATAAATCAGCATTGGGAGGGTGGTGGCAGCGATGGCTCCAGCCCCACCATCACCCTCACCGGGTGGGAGCATCCCCCCCCCTCCCCGCAAACCGGAGAACCCCGGGGGCGGCAGGCTGAGGATGAGGATGGAGGCACCGTTGCCATGGCAATCGCGGTCCAGACCCCGCAGGTGCCGGGTTCTGCTGGGTGCACACGTGTCCAAACATGACGCATCCATGCACCCCCATATATCCCCCCTCANGCCGCCCCGCCGAGCCCGGAGGCGGCGAAGGCCGCGTCGATGCCGTCCCCGATGTCTCGCATGTCCTCCAGTGCGATGGTGAACTGCGCCAGAGTCCTCACCATCTGCAGCATGCGGGTCCCGGGGGTCGGTCCGTCCCACGCGGCCCAAGGAATAAAAAAAATTATATGTATATACACACACCCAGGTCCCCCCTTTAAAATAGCTGGAACGCTGCTCTGGGATGCAGCAAGGAGGGAAATAAAATAGAGGAGCTATTTATATCGATAGGGTTCTGTGTGTGTATATATATATAAATAAATAAAAAAAAAAGGCCCTCCCGCAGAGCGGCTGCAGGATGCGTGCAGCGGGCGTGCGCCTGCGTCCGTGGCGGCACGCGGGTCCCCGGCCCCGGGTGCTACCGAGGCATGGGCAGGCGAGAGCAATTGGAGATGGAGGCAGAGCCGTGCCCACACACACACGCACGCGGATGCAGGCAGGGCCGGATCCTGCTGGGGGATGCTGTCGGAGAGGCTTTGCCCGAGGAGGATGCTGTAAGGGGTGTGGGGGGGTGATGCTTTCTTGAGGCGTGTGATTTTTGGGGAGGGGGGTGTGCACAGATGATGCTGGGTTGGGGTGCTCAGCATCCTTGGGATCTCTGTCCCCACCAATTGGGGTGTCCCTGGGTACCGTGTCCCCCTCCCTGACCCTGCAGACAGGGAAACTGAGGCACAAAGCAAGTCTGCTCCCCCCCACATCATCACCTCAGCACCCACATCCCTGCTTGCCAGGTGATGCACCCTGCCCGGATCCGTTTGTAGCACTCCCCTCCTGCTTCGTTAATTAAATCTAATTAGCCGCTCACCCTGTTTCCACAGCAACGGTGTGCAGCAGGGCTGTGTCCTCCCATCGCAGCCAGTAAATTTCCTCTTGGTAATGAGGATGATGAGCATTCCACCCAGGTGAGGATGCCGGGGGGACCGGGATAGCACCCATCCCGCCCCTCGCCCCGGCACCCTCCCTGGGGTGCATGTCAGAGAATGGGGCGCATGGCAGAGAACGGCCAACTCGGTGCATATAATGAGAGGGGAGATGCCTTAAATACACACACACACACACACAGACTGGGATCAGGGAGGAAGGACCCACAGCACCTGCTCTGGGCACGATGGGTGCCTGTGCTGCACCCAGTACAGCTAATTGCACTGGTGATACTGAGGCTGCAAGGCAGCGGCTCCTGCAACTCCTTCTGCAGCACCACAGTCGTCCCAGACCCTTTCTTGTTGCAGTCCCAGACCTGTCTGGGTTGCAATCCCAAGCCCATTTAGGTTGCAATCCCAGACCTACATGGGCTGCAACCTTGGGCCCATCTGCGCTGCAATCCCAGACCCATCTGGGTTCCAATCCCAGACCCGTTTGCTTTGCAGTCCCGGACTCATTGGGGTTGTCACCCCAAACCCATCTGGTTTGCAGTCCCAGGTGCATTTAAATTGCAAACCCAGACTCACCTGGGTTCCAATCCTGGACCCGTGTGGTTGCAATCCCAGGCCATTCTAGGTTCCAATCCCAGACCCATTTGGGCTGCACTCCCAGACCCATCTCAGCTGCAATCCCAGGCCCATCTGCGTTGCAATCCTGGACCCATCTGTGTTGCAACGCTGGGCTCTTCTGGGACCCAATCCCAGACCCATTTCTGTCGGAATCCCTGTTTTGTTTGGGTTGCAATCCCAGGCTCATTTCTGTTGCAATCCCAGACCCATCCGGTTTCCAATCCCAGACCCATTTGGGCTGCAGCCTCAGGCCCATCTGTGTTGCAATCCCCAAACCTATTTGGGTTGCAGTCCTGGGCCCGTCTGCACTGCAATCCCAGACCCGTCCGGGTTGCAGTCCTGGGTCCCTCTGCATTGCAATCCCAGACCCGTCCGGGTTGCAGTCCTGGGTCCCTCTGCATTGCAATCCCAGACCCGTCCGGGTTGCAGTCCTGGGTCCCTCTGCATTGCAATCCCAGACCCGTCTGGGTTGCAGTCCCAAACCCACCTGGTTGCAGTCCTGGGCCCCCCCAGGTTGCAGCTCTGGACCCATTTGCTCTGTAACCCCAGAGCCATCTGGGTTGCAATCCCAGACCCACTTGCTTTGCACTCCCAGGCTCATTTGGGTTGCAATCCCTGATCCATCTAGGTTGCAATCCCAAACGCATCCCTCTTGCAATCCCTGCCTCATTTAAATTGCAACCCCAGCCTCAGCTGGCCTGCGACGCCGTGACGCTGTGACGCCCCGTGACGCTGCGACGGTGACCCCGCTGCTCCGCCTGCAGCAACACCCTCGAGCCCTCCCACGGGATCGCTTGTCCCTGGGGCGAGCAGGGGGATCCCTCCATCCCTCCATCTTCAGAGGGTCCTTCCCACATTCCCACTCCTCAAACACCTCCTTTGAGTCAATCCTTCATTTAACTGTGCAATTAGATTCTCCAGTGTCTACTATTAAGGTTGAGCTTTCTGCTGATGGGTTTAAAAATCTCTCTCAAACCCACCCAGCCTCTTTGGATGTTATCAGGGAGGAAGGGTAGATGGAGAAGGGTTAAGCCCATTGCTGCCTGGACCAGAGAAGAAGCCAGGCTGGATCCCGCTGTGCATCGAGGGGCCCAATGGAGGTTATCTCGCTGTCACCCAGGAAAGAAAAAGCCGGACCGATGCCGGCCATCCCTGCCGGCCGCGGAGCCCGGACCCCCCTGCATGCGGCCCGCAGCCCACAGGAAATTCCTGGGAGTGTTTGGCCACTCCAACAGCACTGCCTATTTTTAGGGCCGTCTAAAATATGAGACGGTTATTTTTAGCAGCGCGGCTCTTTGTAAACACCTTTAGATTTCCTTTCGGACAATCCTTTTTTTTTTTTTTTTTTGCAACCTGGGTATTTCCTCCCCAAAAAAACCTCAGACCCTCCCAGGAAAAGCGTCCTGATCCCTTGGGATGGAGCCAAGGGGTTCATCCCCCATCCCAAAGACTTGTGCCAGTGTTGTGAGGATGCTCCTGAAAACCCAAAGATGGAGCAGATCCGGCACCGGGGATTTGGGGAGCACCCCCAATCCAGGATGGGGGGCTCAGGGAGGGGGTTTTCCCCCAGTTTTTCCTTCCAGCATTGGAAATACAACCTCCCAACGCCGCCTGGCTTCCCACCGAAGGACGGGAGCTCTCCTAGGATGCTCTATTTTATTTTTTAATAAAAAATCCATGTGCAAATCCATCATTTTGCTTTTCCCCGCCCACGTGTAGCAATGCAGGAGGAGCTTGTGTCCCCAGGGATTTTAAATCATCTTAAAATATTAAATAAAGGATGTGGCAAATCATGTCCTGCCTCCACCCCCTGCAAACAAAGAGTCATCAACGGAGGAAAGTCCTAAAAACTTCAGTTTTTAAAGAAAAATGGGGGTTTAGGGGAAAGGGAGAGCAGGGGTGTACATCCAGGAGGAATCCCGGCCATCATACAAGCTCTGGCCCTTCAGCCTGGGCTGAGACTGTGCATACATCGGTGCATGTCATGATGCCGCTTGCAGCCACTTCGAGGACTCCACCCACACCCCTCAAATCCCACTGCCAGTGGAAACTGGGTTGCTGAAGCTGGGGACGGGTAGGTGGGTGTCACACGTGCTGTCGCCACCTGGCTGGGATGCTAAAATCACATCCCACAGGAGGGGGAATCTCTGTATCCCCGGAGACTCCATTTCACCCCAAAATTGCCTTCCCGGACTCACAACACACAGTGTTTCTCCGAGGTCAGCGGTGTAACGAGTTGTGCCAGGGCTCAGCCGTACCCTGGGGAACCGGGATTTCTGCACCTTTTCTTTCCCAGGGCAGATCCCACGAGAGGGAGCCGGGACACAGTGAGAGCCACTGGCCCATGGGGACAGACCCCTGTCCCAGGAAGGCCGCAGTGCATGGTGAACACCCAAGCTTAACAATTTTAATGCACTGGGAATAAAAGGCTCAGAAACAAAACCAGACCTACTTCCATCCACCCCAGCGTGATGAGCAAACACCTCTGTAGGAAACAGCATCATCCCAACACATAACACTTGCTCATGCAGCTGGAAAAGCCCCTGGCTGGCGCCATCATCCAAAATAGGATGACACTATTACATCCAATCCTGTATTTCCTCAATCGCTCAGATTCTGGCAGGCAAATCACTTGGAAAAAAATCACATTATCTTCTCTCGGGATGTTTTTAAGCAGGAGGTTTGATTGGGTTTTGTAGGGCTTTCCAGGCAAACCCACCCAACCTTTGCCTTGGGATAAATGATGCTCAGCTATACGTCCCCCACAGCTCTGTGCCACATGGGTGGAGGGATGGCAGCCACCAGCCAGGGGAAGACCTTGCTTTGCTGGGAACCAGCCACTGCCATCCCTGAGCACCAGGCCCTGGCAGCCTTGGGTACCGATCGCCTCCATCCCTGGGCATCAGTAACTCCCACCCCTGGGAGTCCTCCCCATCCCTGAGTACCAGTCACCATGTCCACGGAACTAGCCACCACCATCCCTGGGTACCAGTCACCTCAACCCCTGGTATCAGTCTCCTCCATCCCTGGGTACCAGTCACAGAATCACAGAATCCCAGACTGGAGGGGTTGGAAGGGACCTCTGGAGACCATCCCGTCCAACCCCCTGCTCCAGCAGCACACCCAGAGCAGGGGCACAGCACCGCGTCCAGGCGGGTTTGAATGTCTCCAGGGAAGGAGACCCCACAGCCTCTCTGGGCAGCCTCTTCCACTGCTCCGGCACCCTCACAGGGAAGGAGTTTTTCCTCATGTTCACGTGGAACTTCCCGTGTTCCAACTTGTGCCCGTTGCCCCTTGGCCTGTCGCTGGGCACCACTGAAAAGAGTCCGGCCCCGTCCTCTTGACACCCGCCCTTCAGATATTTATAAGCACTGACAAGACCCCCCTCAGCCTTCTCTTCTCCAGGCTGAACAGAGCCAGGTCTCTCAGCCTTTCCTCCTAAGGGAGATGCTCCAGGCCCCTGACCATCTCCGTAGCTCTCCGCTGGACTCTCTCCAGCAGTTCCCTGTCCTTCTTGACCTGGGGAGCCCAGAGCTGGACGCAGCACTCCAGATGTGGCCTCACTGGGGTGGAGTAGAGCAGGAAGATAACCTCCCTCAACCTCCTTTCACCTCCTGTCACCTCCCTTCCCAGGCATGTCACCCCATCCCCGGGTACCAATCGCCTCCATCCCTGGTACCAGTCATCTCCATTCTTGAGTACCAGCCACATCCATCTCTGGTACCTGTCACTGCCATCCCTGGGTACCAGTCACTGCCACCCCCAAACACCAGTCACCCCATCCCTGGGTCCCAGCCGCCTCCTTCCTGGAGCATGTCACCCCGTCCCCGGGTACCAATCACCTCCATCCCTGGTACCAGTTTCCTCATCCCTAGATACCAGTCATTCCATCCCTGTGTGCCAGTCCCCTCCATCCCTGGGACAACCAGGCCCCGTGTCCTGGGGAAACCGCCCTCCACATCCCATGGGAACACGAGGACCTGTGCCGCAGAAGAGGGGCCGTGCCGAGCCAGGCCAACGCCGTACAGCATCACGTCCGGGGCTGCAGCCCCTCCCCACCCAGCCACTAGCTCTTCTCCCACGGGTAAGAAAAGTCCGAGTCACTTTCCGAAGTGTAACTTCTTGAAAGGAAATAAAAGCATAAATCAGCAGCTCTGATTCAGCTCCGCTTCAGTTACTAATAATACTCCTGTGTTTATTCGCAGCCCTGGGGCTGGAGATGTTTGCTTTTCCCTTGGTCATGGTTTTTCCCAGGCTCCCAGCTCGCAGAGGAGCCCTGATTTGTTCAGGGATGCTCCCATGGAGAAACCCAGCGGCACAACTGCCTCTGGGATAGGGAGGAAGAGCAGGAGGAGGAGGAGGAGGAGAAGGAGGAGGAGGGCGGCTTCAGCCCCAAACAGATGCACTGAGAATTCAGTTTTTTCCCTTCTTTGACTTCTCGGCTGCAGTGATTCATCCCGGGAGGACACGGCCTGGCTGTAATTCTGCTTTTTAAGTGTGAGAAAAAAACAGGAATCAAAAATAAAGGAGTCAGAGCAATTTTTTCAGGGCAGGGCGGAGGGATGCTGGGCATCCCGGTGCTGTCCCGGTGAGTGGCAGTGCCAGGAGCAGTGCCGGTGGGATGGGAAGCAGGGAGACAGCGGGAGGCTCATTTCCCGAAGCAACAAAAATTCACCCCCTAAATGCATCACGGGGATTTTCCCATGGGATTTTCACTTGAAATCAGGGTGTGCATCACCAGTGCCGGGTTCAAGGGGGCTCCCTACCCCCCCCTCCAAAATATAAGGCTCAGGGTCAGGCTGGCGCATCTCAGGGCATCCTCCCTCTGCCGCTGGCAGCACCCCATGGGCCCCCCCTCCCCATGCTCCCCTCCCACCCGATCCACGATGCTCACCCCAATTTAGCCACCCCCACCCGCTACCATCCATCCCCCAGCGCATTTGCAGAGCCCTTGCAAAACTCGTGTTGCCGCAGTCCAGGGCACGGCGGGGGGCTTGCCGGCCCCCCGTTTGCAGCCAGCCTTTGCTGAGCCCTAGAGCAGCTTTCACCAAATATGGAAGGTTTTTTTTGCCTCCGGTTTTCGGCACGCAGGCCGCGGCCCAAGAGCGCAGCTTTCCAGATGCTGAGGTCAGCCGCGCTCTTCTCCCCTCCTCCTTCTCCACCGCCTCCCAGCACGCTCGGCCCCGCACCCACCGGGTGGGGGGTAACGCCGCCCCCCCTCGCCAGCATCCCTGTATCCCCCACCAGCATCCTCCGCTGGTGGCACAAGCCGCACCCTGTGTCCTGCAGCACCCCAAAGCAATAGTTATTGGGATTTTGGGGGGAGAAGGAAGCCAGGGAGGAGAAGGGTGCCCGATGCTGGCACCCCTTGGCATCGTCGCTGGGTGCCAGCCTGGCATGTGTGGGTAAGAGGTGCCCTGGGTGCCTGGTGGCATGGGGCGCAGATCCAGGGAAAGGGCGTGCAAGCAAGCTTGGGGTACCCAGGAGGGTGCCAGCCTGGCACCCCGGGGGTGATGGGCACCAGGAGCCACTGGGCACCAGGAGGTGATTGGCACCGAGGAGCTGATGGGGGCCAGGAGCCAATGGGCACCCATGAGCCAAAGGGCATCCAGGAGCTGATGGGCACCCAGCAGCCCCTGGACATCAGGAGCTGATGGGCATCAGGAGCTGATGAGCACCCAGGAGCCGATGGGCACCAGGAACCAATGGGTACCTGGGAGCCAAAGGGCATCCAGGAGCTGATGGGCACCCAGGAGCATATGGGGACCAGGAGCACATGGGCACCAGAAGCTGATGGGCATCCAGGCCTCCATGTGGACCCAGAATTCTGGGGGCACCAGAAGCCAAGAGGTATCCAGGAGCCAAAGGGCACCCAAGAGCTGATGGATGCCCAGGAGCTATCCTGGAGTCTATGGGCACCCAGGAGCTGACAGGCACCGGGACCTGGCAACACCAAGAAGCTTACGGGCACCCAGGAGCTGTTGGGCACCCAGGAGCCAAGAGACACCCAGGAGTCCATGGGCACCCAGAAGCCAATGGGCATTCCATGGGCACCCAGGAGCTGATGGATGCCCAGGATCTGATAGGTACCAGGAGCCCATGGGCACCCATGAATCAACAAGCACAAAGGAGCTGATGGACACCCAGCAGCCAACGGACACCCAGGAGCTTCTCGGCATCCAGAGTCCATGGGCACCCAAGAACTGATGGACAGCCAGCATCCATCAGGTACCCAGGAGTCCATGGACACCCATGAATCCGCACGCAACCGGGAGCTGACACACACCCAGGAGCTGATGGGCACCCAGGATCCAACAGGTACCCAGGAGTCCATGCACACCCAGAGTGCATGGGGATGCAGGAGTTGATGGATTCCCAGGATCCAACAGGTACCAGGAGTCCATGGACACCCATGAATCCACAAGCAACCACAAGATGACAGGCACCCACAAGCTGATGGACACCCAGGAGCCAACAGGTACCAGGAGTCCATGGGCACCACAAATCCACAAGCATCCAGGAGCTGATGGACACCCGGGAGCTGATGGACATACAGGAGACCCAAACAGTCTGTGTCGTGCCCCTGCCCTGGCCCTTCTCATGCCCCCCCCCCCCCCCCCACCCCCAGATCCATGCCCTTGGCAGTAGCCTGGGTGCAACCACCAGGAGAAGACCCGCTTTGTGCCCACGCCAGCCTCCATCCCCAGCATCACCAGTGCCCCACGGACACCCAGCCCCACAGCACACCACGCTTGGTGGGTCCCCTCGCCCAGCACAGCTGCAACCAGGGCAGCAGGGAGCCAGACCACGGACCTCACCAGGAACGCCCACATCTCATATCATGTCACAGCGAGGTGAGAGGTGACGCCTGCCTTGTTGTGTCATTGTCACGGCGGCACCCTGGGGTGGGGGGGGACAAAAAAAGGGCATTTCGGCATCTACTGACCTGTGCCGGGTTCGGATGACCAAGGGACGAGTCCCCTCTCCGCTTACTGAGGCTCTGAGCCATCTACATCCCATCTCACCGGGCTTTTGGGCAACCAAAGAAAAAGACCAAAACTGATTCCCTACCGCTAGCGACAGTGTTTCTGCCGAGGGGTCAGGATGAAACCCTTCCAAAAAAAAAAAGCAAGAAGAAGGATGCCAAATCAGGGCAGGCCGACGAGTCTGCTGCTACTCCAGCTAAAAAAAGCAGGAAACCATATCCCGGGCTTGGAGATGCCAATCTTCCCATGCAAACAACTCCCTTCTTGTTTTCTTTGGAGAGTACCGGCAGGCTCAGGAACGGGCGATCACAAATAGCAACTCCACGGCACCGCCAAGGAAACCTTCTCCAACCCCAGGAACTGCGTGAGGACGCTGATGTCCCCATGTCAGGAGGGTGGCTCCTCCGGAGGAGATCTGCTCGTGGCCATCCCTGCATCAGGATGGTGGCTCCTTCAGAGGGGATCTGATGGTGGCTGTCCCCACTGGAGGATGGTGGCTTCTCCAGGGCGGACCTGGTGGTGGCTGTCCCCACATTGGGATGGTGGGTCCTTTGGAGGGAAGTGGTGGTGGCAATCCCCACATCAGGGTGGTCGCTCCTCCGGACAGAACCTGGTGGTGGCTGTCCCCACGTGGCGATGGTGGCTTGCCGAGGGGGGACCTGGTGGTGGCCATCCCCACGTTGGCATGGTGGGTCCTCCAGTGGGGACCTGGTGGTGGCCATCCTCACGTAGGGATGGTGACTCCTCCAGGGAGGACCTGGTGGTGGCCATCCCCACACTGGGGTGGTGTCTCCTCCGGAGGGGACCTGGTGGTGGCCATTCCCCCGTCGAGATGGTGGCTTCTCCGGAGGAGACCTGGTGGTAGCCATCCACATGTCCGGATGGTGACTCCTTCAGAGGGACCCTGGTGGTGGACACCACCACAGATGTCCTTTCCCCAGTACATCCATGCAGAGATGTCCTAGTGGCATCCGTTGGTGTCTTGGACGTAACCAGTGAGGTGGAAGGTGGTGGTGGCCATTCCCCAGTTCCCAAAAAGGGACATGCTCTGGGACATTGCAGGACACAGGGGTCACACGAGCCCAATGTGTTCCTGCCAACAACATTTCTACCCCTCACATTAAAGGGATTCAACTTAAAATAATCTGTATAAGGCACAGGGGGACACACAGCTTGAGGACAACCTTCATCTGCAACCAGAAACATCGATCATGGAGCAACTGGTACCAGTGCGGGCAGGGACTGGGCAGACTGGGACCAGCCCCCCAGCAGCTCTGACAGGAGTTTGCACAAAGAGCGAGTTACTGGAATATTTTTACCCAGATGCTGATTTTCGTTCTCCCTCCCATTGGCCGGGCCACAGTTCCCAAAGACCCAAAAGCAAACATGCTATTTTTAGAGAAGAGTTCATTTACTGGAGCCATTCCCTTTGAAATTCCTCACCCATCCTCTCCATGGAAACCAAGGGAGCCCAGAGAAACAGCCCCACTGGGACCAACCATCAGAGCTTTAAAAAGAGCCACGTTGAAGGAGAGGGGGTGGAAGTGGCTGATTTTTCTTGTCCGGACACATCCTGGCCTGGAAACACCATGGTGGAAATCACAATGTATTTGGTTTAGTGGGTTCTGCCTGTGCAAGCTGGGCTTGATGCCTTCAGGAGGAGATGTCCTGCAAGATGGACCATGCCCGCTCTGAAAATCATGCCTGTACGGCTAGTGGGGCCTGTTGGTTTGGATGGGTGGTGGGGATGGGTGGTGGAGATAGGTGGAGGGAAATGGGTGGAAAGGGATGGCTGGATGGGTGGATGGAGATGGATAGAGATGGGAGGAGATGGATGGATGGATGGATGGATGGAGATGGATAAATGAACAGAGCTAGATGGATGGATGGATGGATGGATGGATAGATGGATGGATGGATGGAGATTGATGGCTAGAGATGGATGGATGGAGGGAAGGAGGGATGGATGGATGGATGGATGGAAGGAAGGGAGGAAGGGAGTCTCCTTCCCCCTTTCTCGGGCAAAGCCCTGAGGGAAGGGAAGAAACTCTACAGACCAAACCCCATGGCTGCCCCGCTTCATCTTTCCGTTGTGTGACGGCACCACCTTCTCCATCCTGAATTTAGGAGAAGCCCCTGCTGCAGCTCCGAAGCTGTGGGAACTGCCCCACCAGGACCTGCCTGCACCAGACGCGTGATGGAGCTCAGCAACGAAGTCACAGCAAGTGCAGACCTCGGCACGTCACCTCTCTGGTCCCTTCCATCACATAGGGATCAGCATCAATGGGAAACCTCCTGCTTTGGAAATATCCCTGCGAAAGGATCTAAATCCCATAACCCTTGCAAGGATGGACTAATGCCGCAGCAACAAGGCCCGGGAGGCTTAGAGCCTCCATCCCAGCTGAATTTGGCAGGAGGGTACCAACAATGCACGTGCACGTCTCAGAGATGCTGACCTGCTGCTTCCCTTGCAAGGGCAGATTGGAGATTGAGGCCACCTCCTCCAAGCAGAAGCTTCGGAGGCGTGCGATTTTGCATGGAAAAGCCCAGGCGTGAAGCCCTGTGCACGCATGCAGGGTGCAGGCAGGAAATGCAGAGCGGCCCGTGCAATGCACACACGGTGATGGTGCAGCCCTGCACCATCCCTGTGCACCGCTGGGTGCGTGCACCAGGGGCACCGATGTCTCTGTGCACCCCTGCACGCAGAGCACCCCGGATCTATCCCTGTGCAACCTTGCACATGCACCCCAGCACGTGGGATCTCCCCGTGCAGGCACGCAGGTGCACAGTGGCACCGCTGAGCTCCCTGTGCACCCCTGCACATGCAAACGGCACCAGGGATCTCCCTGTGCATCCTTGTGTGTGTGCAGACCAGCACCATGTATCTCTCTATCCACCCTTGCACATGCAAACTGGCACAACTGATCTCTTTATGCGCACTTGCACCCACACACCGGCACCAGGGCCCTTCCCATGCACCCCTACATGTGCACCCCCAGCTCCAGGGGTAGGCCAACACCATGAACCTCCTTATGCACCCTTGCACGTGCACACCAGCACCAGAATCTCCCCATGCAACTCTGCATGTGCACGCCGGCATCAGAGATCTCCCTCTGGACCCCTGCACGTGCACACCAGCACTACAGACCTTCCTGTACAGGGATGCACGTTATAGCAGCACCACGGATCTCCCTGTGTCACCCTGCATGTGCACGGTCACAACAGCACCCCAGCACCACGGACCTCTCCATGCACCACTGTATGGGCATCCCTGCGTGAGGGACCTCTCCATACACCCCTGCACGTGCACCCCTGCACCAGGGACTTCCCCGTGCACCCCTGCACGTGTGCCCCTGCACGTGCACCCCAGCACTACAGACCTCCCCGTGCAGGGATGCATGTGCACACCAGCACCAGGGATTTCCCTGCAGAGGGATGCACATGAACAGCAGCGCCATGGATCTCCCTGTGTCCTTCTGCACGTGCACCCCTGCAACCAGGGATCATTCCATGCACCCTTGCATGAGCATCCCTGCACCAATGACCTCTCCATACACCCCTGCACGTGCAGCCCTGGACCAGGGATCTCCCTGTGCATCCCTGCACATGCAGCCCAGCAGCACGGACATCCTTGTGTAGGGGTGCATGCGTGCACCAGTACTAGGGATTTCCCTATACAGGGATGCACACGAGCAGCAGCACCACAGATCTTCCTGTGGCCCCCTGCACGTGCACCTTTGCATCAGCGCCCCAACACTAGGGATCTCCCCGTGCACCCCTGCACATGCACACCAGCACCAGGGATCTCCCTGTGCACCCCTGCATGCGCACCCCTGCACCAGGTACCTTCCTATACACCCTTGCATGGGTACCCCTGCACCAAGAGCCTCTGTGTGTACCCCTGCATGAGAACCCCTGCACCGAGGACCTTCCCATGCACTCCCGCACTGCAGACCTCCCCGTGCAGGGATGCACGTGCACACCAGCACCAGGAATTTCCCCGTACAGGGATGTACATGGACAGCACCATAGATCTCCCTGTGCATCCCTGCATGTCCACCCCCTGCACCAGGGAACTCCCTGTGATCATGCAGCTCTGCACCAAGGACCTCTCCGTGCACCCTTGCACATACACCCCTGCACCAGGGACCTCTCCGTACACCCCTGCATGTGCACCCCAGCACCACGGACCTCCCTGTGCACCCCTGCAAGTGTACCCCAGCACCTGCGCAGAGCCACGGGTCTCTCCGCAGGCTGGAAGCGGAGCTCACACGAGCCCGGCCCAGCCTCCCACCCTCGCTGCAGCACCGGCATCCTGCCAACAGCCTGACCTTTGGGCCAGGCGGCCACAGGCCAAGGCCAGCCCCTAGCACTGAGCTCAGCCCAGCGCTAACCCTCTCGCTCCAGGGCCGGATCCTGCCCCACAGCCACACAGGGCACCCCCCCACCCACGGGGTGCTGCCCTGGGGTGTTTGGGCTCAAAGGATGTGTATCCCGGCTGGTCCATCCCCTCTGTTGGAGTTTGCTGCCTAATTAATTAGGGACTTTTAATTAAAGCAGGGGCAGGCACTGGAGACAATGGACAAGGAACACTGGGGGTGGTTCTGGGTGATACCAGGCATGTCTGCGTCACCCAAGGGCATTCAAAACCCTGGCAGCGGGGAAAGGAAGGGGCAAAAATGGGCAGAGTTAAGGGGATTTTTGGAACTGGGGAAAGAAAAGGGAAAAAATGGGCAGAGATAAGGGGATTTGGGCTAGTTCATCCCCCTGGGCCACCTTGCTTGACCCTGTGCTGGTGGTCCCACCATCGGTCCGTGCCGCTGATAGGTAGCATCACCTGTGGGTCCTCCCAGTGCCGGCCAACTTCTCCTCACTCCATCCAACCTCCAGCCTCCCTCGAAAGGGCATTGGGGCCTGCCTGCGTGCCTCAGTTTTCCCCCATCCCAGCGTTTTGCTGAGCACGACGGAGCCAGGGGCACAAAACTCAGGCAAGCCATTGCTGCAGATACTAGGAGAGGAAAGCCAAGATTTACCCATCCCCATCTTCCGCCCCGCAATGGCTTTAATTATAGATTTCCAGTAACGCCGAAAAATGAGAAAACACCCAGCCGTGGCCCAAAACCTGGTTTCTATGGAGACTTACGGAAAGGGAATAGAGGGATAAATAGGTCCAAAGATGCCAAACTTTGGCCAAGGAATATATGGCCGGTGCATGGATCCGGCCCTTGAGCTGCCCCCAAAGCAAGGATGAGCTTCTGGAGGATGAGCCATGCCGGGGCGAGCTCGGAGGGAGGATGCTCAGGAGGGATGGGAGAGTTTTACGCAAGTGTCCCTGGGAATGTGACCCTGCTGTTTCCCTCCGGGGATCCCCCTCCATCCCCGATGGCTTTTTTGGGGTGCGGCTGCCCCGCTCGGGGAGCAGCAGGTGGGGAAGGCAGCGGCCAGGGCGCTGAGGGCCGCGTTCCCACGACTCCTCCGCTCCCGCGAGGTGCTATATTTAAATCAATATTTTCCTGTTTAATCCTACTGCTGCTAAGTCAACAAACAGAGCATGGCAGTGAACATACCTAATTTTCCATCCCGCGATGGATTCAGCCACAGGGAAAAGAAAGCCTGGCATCCCACTCATACCTTCACCAAGCAGCAAAGGGACCCCAAATCCACCCCAAATGCACCCTAAATGCACCCTTGCTCAGTGCCGGGCTGCTGCACATGCATGTGCATGGGTGTGCATGCGTGTGCTGCCCATCCCAGCGGCTCATGGGATGCTGGAGGCAGAAAAACTTCTCTGTCTTGAGTTTTTTGGGGGGTTATTTCTTGCTTTCTTGAATGCATCCTTTCCTTCTGTGGCCCCTGCGCTGTGTGCCGGAGCGGGAGGTGCTGCTAGCGGCTCCTGGGGAATTAAAAGCCTCATGCCCAGCATCAGACACAGGGTGAAGGAGCTCTTCTACACCCAGGACGGCTTGGCCAGCTCCAGCCCCATGGAGGATCGCTGGAAAGCGCCCAGGACAAACAGTCCTGCTGCCGAGGGAGAACAGCACGTTACCTCTCCCGGCCAGGACACGCCGGGCGGCCGAACCCAGCAAACGGCCGGCACAGCAGCCCACACCTCCGCCAAAGCCACCCCCAAACCGTGAGGGCTGGGAAAATATCTTGGAGGAATGATGCTGCAAGCACGCCGGCTCCCAGGCAAACATCCTGGGGGAATGATGCTGCAGGGATGCTGGACCCCAGGAGAATATTTTGGGGGAGCATTGCTGCACACTTGCCAGACCCCATATTAATCTCTCCCCAGCATTGTCTGCTAGAGACGGACACCAGGACGGACAGACCATGACTGTGATGTGGGATGGATGCTCCAACACCCCAAGATCCCCAAGCAGCGATGACCGCTTCCCCACACAGACAACCGACCTCATGATGCCGGCCTTCTCCATTGAGTTAGGGAGGGGGGAAAAAAATATTAAAAAAATAAAGCTTATTTCTTCACCGTTGGTCGGGGAGCATGTAAATCTCCACTCCCAGCCAGCCGTCCCAGTGCCAAGTTATATCCGGTTCTCGATGCTCTTGCCTATAATTAAAGTAACTCCCTTGCAGGGCTCGGTCCCCCTCCGCCCCCCCAGCCCTGGCTGGTGCCATCTGAAATAAAACATCCCAGCTCCACTATACAATAAATCAAAAAGAGAAATAAAAAACTTGGTTTCAGTTATGTTATGGCTGCAGCACAAAGAAATTCAAAGGCAGGAGAGAGATTTGAAGATACAGCTGCGGCGTTGCCCTTAAAAGGGAAAATTCGCACCCTCTTTGCTGAGGCCGGCGGGTTCAAGCAAGGTGAGGAGCAGCATCCCCAGGGTCTGGCCCCGCGAGGTGGCCCACGTCCCCGAGGTGATGCTCAGCCAAACTGGGCTCCCAGTTGCCAGAGCCCAGTGCTGGAGTTGGTAAAAAATCCACCCAAAATGATCTCAAAGTCACCAGGGTTGGGGGGTGTAGCGAGGTGCGGGGTCAGCAGAGCATCCCTGGGGCCATCATGGGGTGGGCACCATCCCTGGGGCACCGCAGGGAGCTTCCCGAATAAGAAATATCACTTTATAAATTATTAATATAAACCATGTATTACATAAACTTAAAATATTAATAATTTAGTAGGAGATATTTCGTTATAAAGAAATGCCTCTGGGTGCGATGCCTTGCCTCAGGGACCTGCGACATCACCAAGGTGCCGCCATCCGCAGCCCCGGGAGGTCCCTCATCACCCCGCTTAATTATAACGCTTGATGCTTCAACAGCACTTTTCACCCCAAGATTGGAGAGGACAAGTGCCTCGCTCTAAACTAGTACATGGGGCAAGAGCTACCCGCCCTCGGCCACCAACGGCTGTTGTCCGGCAATGGGGACAACAGCCGGAGAAGGGTCTGGATGGGGTGTGAAGCCCCCCCGGAGAATATCTTGGGGGAATACTGCTGCAGGGATGCTGGACCCAAAGAGAATATCTTGGGGGAATGATGCTGCAGGGATGCTGGACCCAAAGAGAATATCTTGGGGGGATGATGCTGCAGGGATGCTGGACCCAAAGAGAATATCTTGGGGGGATGATGCTGCAGGGATGCTGGACCCAAAGAGAATATCTTGGGGGGATGATGCTGCAGGGATGCTGGACCCAAAGAGAATATCTTGGGGGGATGATGCTGCAGGGATGCTGGACCCAAAGAGAATATCTTGGGGGGATGATGCTGCAGGGATGCTGGACCCAAAGAGAATATCTTGGGGGAATGATGCTGCAGGGATGCTGGACCCAAAGAGAATATCTTGGGGGGATGATGCTGCAGGGATGCTGGACCCCAGGAGAATACCTTGGGGGGATGATGCTGCAGGGATACCCAACCCCAAGAGAACATCTTGGAGTAACGATGCTGTGGGGATACTGGCCCCCAAGATAATATCTTCAGGGAATAATGCTGTGGAGATGCCGGACGCCAGGAGAATATCTTGGGGAAAGATGCTGCAGAGATGCCCGACCCCAGGAGAGTATCTTGGGGGAATGACGTCGCAGGGATCTGGATTTTGGGTGTGTGCAAAGAAAAACACCCCTGCTCCGTACAGCTCTGCCCCGGCCAGCAAGGGTTACACTGCCAGGCTCAGCCCCGGGGACTTCACGCTTGGCTGCTGGCGGCTGTTGGAAGAGAACGGTGCAGCCCGTCCTCTTAAATCGGCATCAAAGCAGGGCAAAGGAGTCCTGGCAGTCCTGCTCCCGCGAGCTCTCGGCTCATCCCCCGCGGGAACGGGTATTTCTGGGCTTCGCCCGGAGCTATTAAAAGCCCCGTGGGTGCCGGCGCTGCTGTGCTGCAGGAGGAGGTGGTTCTTCCAAGCGCTTCCCGGCACAAACGCCCGGAGTGATGGGAACCCAAGTCCATCTTCAAACAACAGCTGAGGAGCCGGCAATGCCAAAAACCCACACCAGGAAAGACCCCCAAAACACGCTGCTGCGCTCTGGGGCGAGCAAACTGCCTTTGCATCCCCCAGGCAGCATTAATTCCTCCATGGACAGGATAAAACTTTACCCCTTGATAAAATATTCAGTGCATGCACAAGAATGTTCTTCCCCCTTTTTCCCACGCTGCCGGCACAGCAAAGCCCATGGTCCCGGGCAGAGGGATGGCGATTTTCTGGGGGGGAAAATGCTGATTTGCTCAATAAGGGGTATGACATGGGGAATCCCAAGCAAAAGGACCATTTAAGCCCTCCCCACCAAGGAAAAGCCAATTTTTGGTTCAGCATCTCGGGGCCAGCCAAGAGCACACCCATTTCCCAGGACCTTATATAACATCACTGGGAGATGCTATATATAAATATAGCATATAATATATATCTCTCTCTATAAAACCACCTTCCACCAAAATCTGGTGCTATTTAAGCTGAAAACTGCTTCTTCCCACCCAAAAATCACCTTTTTATTGGGGGGGTCACTCCTACAAACAAGAGCTCATCCCATTGGGACAGCCGGAAAGGGCTGGGAAGGCTCTGGGCCATCTGGCAGCACATCCGTGGGTGGGAATTCGTCCCCACCAAAGGACACGCAAGGGACCCCCAAAGCCACCAGCGCTTTGCAGGGGACACATACCCCCTGAAACAAAGGTGTTTTTAGGATGGATGGGCACTTACCACCTGTGGCTTGGTCCTGGGGCCGTGTTCGTCAGGTGGCCGTGGGCACCGGGGCAGCCGGGGCGGTGGGGCAGCGGGCGGAGAGCGGGGTCCATCCCCGGGACCGGGGGACGCGTCACCTGAGTTGAGGGCCAGCATGTACCGCTTGGTGACATCCTCCAGCGAAGGAGGTTGGAGGGTTGGGAAGGATTTGCCAGATGAGCGGCTGGCAGCCGGCGTGGGGAGGTGGCTGTGGTGGCTGGAGGGGACGAGCGGCTCGGGGACGGTGATGGGGACGAAGGTGGTGGGCTCGCTGGTGTGACGGACGTGCTTGGTGGCCAGGCGGCTCTTGGCGAGGACGGCAGGTGCCGGTGGCGGTTGGTTTTCCTGGTGAGCTGCGCGGTTGGAGCGCTTCTTGGAGCTACGCCGGGCAATGCGAGGGGACAACACATCAGCCAACTTGGGGTCAAAGCCATAGCTGCGGCCGGTGCCCGGTGCTGCTGGTTGCGCCGAGAGGATGGGCTCACTGCTGGACGGTGGGATGCTGGGCTCCAGCTCGCTGATGGCCTCACCAGGACCTTCGAAGGCACCGGCTGGCAGCTCACTGCGGCGGCTGGGGTCGCTCAACGACTTCTTCTTGATGGTCTTGCCGTTGCCCTTCTCATCGATGAGCTTAGCCATGGCACCGGGCTGGCTGACGATGGTTCGGATGAGGCTGCTGTAGTCCCGTGGCCCATCGCTGCCGAGCGACAGGTCGCTGCCTGCACTGCCTGCGCTGCCTGCAATGGCGGCGGGTTGGGGGATGCCCGCCTTGGCGCTCAGCGAGCCCAGGAAGTTGCTGTCAACAGAGAAATTTTTTGCCTCCTCCGCCACCGAGCATCTCCGGTGGGGCATGGGGTCGCTCAGGGAGCGGTAGGGCTCGGTGCCACCCTCGCTGCCACCCTCCACCCCATTGGCACCCGCCGAGGGGAACTTACGGCGGCGCCGCAAACTGCCGGGGGTGCTCGGTGTCTCGGATTTGCCAGCTGGAAGGTCTTCAACCGCCGCTGCCGGGTGAGCGGGTAGTGGCGTTTCAGTGTCACCAGCTGTTGCCCCAGTGTTGGGCAGCGTCCAGGTGTCCACAGCTTCATGCAGGCCTTGGAAGGGCATCCCCACAGGCTCTGGCTCCGTGACGATGCCCTCGTCCGTCACACTCGACTCGTGACCTGACAGCTCCTCCACAGATTTCCTGCGAGAGAGGTTCTCCTCCAACTCTGCTTCCTTCAAACACCGTGTGCTCTCCGCCCGTCCCCGAAGGGTCGTGTCTGTCGTCCCCATCGGTGCCACCACCTCAGCGCCCTCCACACCTCCGCTGTCCTTCTGCTCGGCCGTGAAGCCATAGTCCTGCTGGGAACCCATCCTGCTAATCTTCTCAAAGACCTGCCTCGCCTCCTGGATGTACTGGTCCTGGATGACCATGGGGAGAGCATCCTCGTCCCCCCGCTGTCCCCTATCCGAAGCCACCTGGTCCTGGCTGTCAGCAGTGGCCAGGAGGAGCTCAGAGGAGCTCTGCTTCATGGTGCTCTGTAGGAAAAGCCGCCGCGTCCCTGATTTTTCGGAGCAGGTGAAGGACTTGGCACGACGCAACGTGGCCGTCAGGTCCTTGAGCGTTGGCCGCTCGCCTGACGCCCAGCGGTTGGGGGGCTGAGCGGCGCCGCAGCTGCCTGGGGAGGTGTTGGCAATGCCAGAGCAGCCGTCGGAGCCGGCGTCGAGGCCGATCCTCACCCCTTTCTTCTTCACCTTCAGCTCTGAGAGGTCTGATTTGAGGAAGCTGAGGAGCGTCAGGGTCTCGGTGGCAATGTCGGGGTTGGACAAGGACTTGCAGTGCTTGGCCCGCTCCCCTTCCAGCCCCTGTGGTTGGTGCAGGCTCTCGCTCCCAAAGTCCGGTTTCGCCTTGGCCGTGCCCTGCGGCAGCTTGGGACGAACACGGACCGCTGGCTGTCCCCACGCCAGACCATCGCTCGTCCCAAAACTGGGTGATCGATAGACACCGTAACCCGCCTGGAGAGTCCGTCCTTGGTTGGGCCAGCAGACCCCAAACTGTTCCTCTTCCTTCAGGGTCTCCGTGCTGGAATAACGACTGCTGCTCCGTGACCCACCGGGGCTGCCGAAGGGCAGGATGTTCACCTTGGAGACACGGGCCACCACGGGCAACGGGTGACGGGGGACCACCCTCCCGCAGCCTTCGGCCTCGGCATCGCCGCCATCCGCCGGGCTCTCCCAACCACCGCTCTCCTTCTTCTTCTTCCGGGCGGCGCGATGCCGGTGGGCACCGGTTTGCCCTTCGCCTTCGCTGCCCGATGAAGCGCGGGGGGAACGGGATGCCGCCGCTTCATCCTCCCCGTTGGAGCGGGGCGATGGGGAGGAGGAGGGCGGTTGCGGTCGAGCCGAGTTATGCCAGGAATGCGGGCCGGGCTCCGGCGGAGCTCCGCGAGGGGATCGGAGCGCCGGGTGCGGGACGCGGC
>WEKW01022999.1:29620-77852 GCA_013389905.1 Sula dactylatra | reverse complement strand
CCCCCCGGCATCCTTCACCCTTCACATCTTTCACCACCCTCCTTCCACGCCCTCCCCACCATTTTTTTTTTTTTTTAGGGAAAAAGCAGGATAAGTAAGTAAAAATTTGGGTGCCATTGAGAGATCTTTCCCTTTGCTGTGGATTCCCCAGCCCCTGCTTTGCAACTCATCTCGGGGAAGGCAGAACACCTTGTTCCCAACTTGCAAAGAGCTCCGGCGACGCACCGCCCCATGAACAGACTTTCTCATGGGTTTTTAGCATCGCTTGTCAGCGCTTGCTATTTGCAGCTCATAACCCCCTTTCCCCCACGACAACGGATTTATCACTGGGGGTGTGAAAAATGAAGGTGGCTGGAGGGTGGCTGATGGGTGAGCTGGGGCCTTGGCAGCGTGAACGGGGCTGGAGAGGTGACCTGGCCACGTAAAGGACACCGCTGTCACTGTCCCAGGGGCACCAAAAACCTGGTGGTGATTAAAAAAAAATCCAACAGCCCCCATAAATGCATTTTTTCAGGACCTAAAAAGTGCCTCCGGCGATGCTGTGAGATGCACCACCCTGGGAAGTATTCCTTCCCTGGCTCTCCTGTCCCTCCCTCCACCTTCCTGCCCTGGTTGCCCTAGGGCTGGGTGTCTCCCAGCCGTAAGGATGATGTCCCCACGGTCACCTTGTGTTCAGGATGGTATTTTGGGGAAAAAACACACATTTCATCGCCTCTCCGTGCTGTAGGAGCTGCTGGTGTTGAACATCTCACAAGTGAAGGAGATGTTTTGAGGCACCCACCCCATCTCTAAGGTGCTGCATTGTGCCCATCACCCTGGCTTCTAGGCCTGGTGGTACCAACAGAACTGCTGTCAGGACCCCAAGGCCATACAGGACGTGGTCAGTCCCGAAGTGCCAAAATTAGCAAGGTCCATGTGGCTCCTACCCTTAAAAACACTCAAAATTTGTGATTCCACTATCAGGGACCTCACTGGGATGTCCTGGGGCTGCTGGATGTCACTGCCTGAGCCCACGGTGTCCCTGCAGCCACCACTGGCCTTTTTGGGACCTGCTTATTTTTTTCTCCTCAAAACTGTATTGCAGTTAAATTTTGGCCAGCCACCTCGTCCCATGGGTGCTATCCAGGCATGGGGTGGGTGGTGTGACGGAGCAGGGCTCCTCCACGCCTCCCTGGAGCCTGGTGGGCACCCACAGACCCAGCTGAATGTCTCCAAATCTGAATATTTTGCGCCCTCTCCTGGGTCCAGATGGCGTGGCCCACCGTCTGTCACCTTTCCTTTTGTCTGGGAAGAGCTGGGGACACCAGGCTGGGATTGTCCCACTGGCCACCACTCTCACAGCTCCCGGCATTTTGCCTTTCCATTGCAGGACCCCAAAAATCCATCAGAGGAGATTTCAGCGAGGATGAGCTCCGGCCAAGGGAAACCCCAGGGCTGGTTCTGCCTCCTCCATCACTTTCTGTGCTCCAACCCAAAGATGTGGGCACCTTGCACGGTCCTTCCCTCCAGGACGTGGCCACTGCTCCTGCAAAACCAGGCGGCTTGAGCTAACACTGTCACAGGATCCCTCTCCATCCCAGCCCACCGTGATGCCTAGACCTTTGAGCATCATCCAAAAGCTGACGACCACGCTGGGCACCCTCCTCATCCTCACAACAGCAAGGAGCCACGTTGGGACCACCAACCCTGGATGCTGGCGAGGTCCTTGGGCGGCCGGGTGCCCGAGGAAGATGCCACGCGCTTGCAGGGAGCACGTCAGGATGAAGTCGCACGCTTGGCCGGGTGCAGGAGGGGTGCTCATCTCCAGAGATTTGAAGCAAATTGCTTAAATGAACTTAGACATGTTTATTATGTACAGATAACCTGTGAGAAATGCAGCAAAACTGTTATCCTCCTATATATATATGTATGTATACTATATAGACATACATACACCACATTGATACATACAGTGTATTCAGGGTGGAGAATATCTGCACCACAAAGCCTGTGCTGGGCTACCTTCCTCTGCTTGGATGTATTATACGTACATACATATAGTGGGTGTATATTTGCGTACATATCCATCTGAAAAAGGGGAGGAGGTTTATTCTATATGTCTTACATGTTAAAGAAGACTCGCAGAGTGATTATTGGTATGTCTACCCCACGTCATGTAAGCAAATCCTTGTCGGGAGGAAACACCATCCTGCCGGAGGTTGTGGGGAGCAAAGCTCAAGCCCCAACCCAGAGCGGGGGTGGTGGAGAGGCCAAACCGACAATGGGACGGGTGGTGACATGGCCGAGGACACCGAGTAGCTCGGTGGCATGGGTTTTCTGACTCCTGGCATCGTGTCTGGGTGTGCCGGCTCTGATTTTGGTGGATCCTGGTTGGGATGTGACAGCAGGATGCTGAGGATGCCAGGATGGGCCAGATTTGGGGTGCTGGGCTAAGCAGGGAGCTGGACCCGGATGATGCTGAAGGTCCACAGGCAGGTGACAACACTGCTGGTTTCTGTCTAACCCAGCCCATGGTCATCACTTGGGTGAGAAATCCAGCATGGGTGTCCCAGTTGCCCTTACATCCTCCATCCCAGCTCCCAGTCTGGCCAGGGATGCTCTCCCACCGTTTTGCAGCACTGATCTGGCCCCATTCTGGGGACTGGGGGATAGGGTATTACCCCAAAAAATGTCTGTGACACTGACCTTGAGCTGGAGAAACGCAGGGCCCCATGTTCCTCGGCAGGTATGAACTGAGTCAAACCCTCCCCAGTCTTCGCATGGTCCCATCAGGGAAGTTTTAAACGAGAAGGGGGAGAAATCACACCCCCAGCAGCTTGCCCTGAGCCAGGGACTGTGTCCTCCACAGTCTCCCTGTGTTCTCTATGGTCCCACCAGTGGTTTTTATTGCATCGGTGGCTTGGCCACCAGGAAACATGGTGCTAAGCTGCTCAAACCGTGCAACTGAGCCAGAGAGATGACACCGTATCTGGGCCATGATGGGGTTGATACTGTGCTGCTGCAGGCTGGAGATGGGATGAAAGTGCTGAAAGCTCAGGAGATGCCATCCTCCTGTCCTCCAGCATGTCCCCAGCTGAAGCCATCTCTACTCTGTGGAGCTTAAAGCCAAAATTGCTCCATGGCTGGTCCCGGTGACACCGAGGTGGCCCTTATCCTCGCCTAGGAGCCGTAGGTAATGCAATGGTCATGCCGCCACTTGGAGCTCATCTTGTCGAGAAGGTAACGGGTGCTCTCGCGAAACTTGCGTTGGGTGAAGTAGAAGAGGATGGGGTCGAGGACGCTGTTCATGCTGGCGAAGGGGCGTGTGCACTTGTAGGCGATGGCAAATGCCTGCAGAGCCGAGCAGGGCAGGTCGGGCGAGGAACGGACAATCAGGTAGATGGTCTTGGTGAGGTGGAAGGGGAAGAAGCTGATGGAGAAGACGATGACCACGATGATGATCATACGCACAGCCTTGCCCTTCCTCTTGTGCACCACCAAGCCGATCAGCTCGTCCTTCTGGCACAGGATCCGGGCCATGCTGCAGTAGCAAGCGAGGATGGCCACAAAGGGCAGCAGGAACCCGGTGACGGTGAGAGTGATGCCATAGGGGAAGTAGGCAGCGGAGCGATCCGGTGGGCTCAGGTCGTAGCAGACAGTGCGGTTCCTTTGGGTGCCGGTGGAAGCGAAGATGAAGGTGGGCAGGCACTGGGTGATGACGATGAACCACACTGCGGCACACACCAGCCACGTCAGCTTCTTCCCCTTCTTCTTGTGCCATGAGGCCAAGGGGTGGCAGATACCCAGGTACCTCTGGACACTGATGCAGGTGAGGAAGAATATGCTGCCGTGTAGGTTGGTGTAGAACTGGAAGCGGACAAATTTGCAGGTGAAGTCCCCAAAAGGCCAATAATCCTTCTGGGTGTAGTTGTAGATGAGAAGTGGGAGGGAGCAGACGTAGAGCAGGTCAGCTGTGGCCAGGTTCAGCATGTAGATCATGGTGCGGCTGAGGGCCTTACGGGCCACCCAGATCTGCCCGATGACCACGGCGTTCAAGGGCAACCCCACCATGAACACCACCGAGTAGACCAGGGGCAGCAGGACCTGCTTGAACTCCTCATGGAAGGTGCATGAGTTCCTCCCGGCCCCCATGGGGGCCGTCAAGTTGGCCATGGTGGTGGTCCCCACCGTGGATGCCCTCTCTGCTGGTGTGGCCCCTCAGCAGCGCCTGCGAATGACAAAAGGGATGGTTGGTGACTCGGCCACGAGATGCCACATCCACCCTAGCAAGATGAACTTGGACCAGTGTGCGTGATCCCATAGCCAGATCCTTCTGGGTCAGGGCAACCCCTGGTATCCGTACAGCCTGGGGGATGGAGGGAGAGCAGCCCTGCGGAGAAGGACTCGGGGGTGCTGGGGGACGAAAAGCTGGACATGACCCAGCAACGTGCACTCGCAGCCCAGAAAGCCACCCGTCTCCTGGGCTGCATCCCCAGCAGCGTGGGCAGCAGGGCGAGGGAGGGGATTCTGCCCCTCGGCTCCGCTCCGGTGAGACCCCCCTGCAGGGCTGCGTCCAGCTCTGGGGTCCTCAGCACGGGGCAGACACGGACCTGTTGGAGCGGGGCCAGAGGGGGCCACAGAACTGATCCGAGGGCTGGAGCAGCTCTGCTGTGAGGACAGGCTGGGAGAGCTGGGGTTGTGCAGCCGGGAGGAGAGAAGGCTCTGTGGGGGAGACCTTATTGCTGCCTTTCAGTGCTTAAAGGGGGACGATAGGAAGGATGAGAACAATCTCTTTAGCAAGGCCTGTTGTGACAGGCCAATGGGTGATGGCTTTAAACTAAAGGAGGGGAGATTCAGACTGGATATAAGAAAGAAATATTTTATGCTGAGGATGGTGAGACACTGTCCCAGGTTGCCCAGAGAGGTGGGAGATGCCCCATCCCTGGAAACATCCCAGGTGAGGTTGGACGGGGCTCTGAGCGACCTGATCGAGTTGGGGATGTCCCTGCTCATGGCAGGGGGGTTGGATGAAATGAACTTTAAATGTCCCTTCTGACCCAAACCATTTTGTGATTCTGTGATTCTAAATCACGGCGATGGATTTAGAGGTCCATCAGTGAGGTGAAGGTGGAGAGAGGAACTGCATGGGGTGGTGGCACGTGGGACACCATGGTGACCTTGATCTCAGCTCCTCTTCCGCTGCCACTTACATCCCACAGAAAGGTTTGCACAAGGCCAAACCGCCCTCATCCTGGTGCAGGAGAGGAAATTGCGGCATGGTGTGCCGCTAGCCACCAGCACGGTTTCCTGCTCCTCTGCAGGGGGTGCCAAAACCCTACGGCCAGTCACCCGAATGGGCTGCGTCCCCTGAGTTTCGGGAGATGCCACCTGCACTGAGCCCAGCATGATCCCCAGATGTTTTGTTGTTACTTTCATCCAGGAAGCGGGACTGGTGACGCTCTGGTCCTGGAGGTTTTTGGTTTTGTGGGTTGAGAGAGCCCATCCACGTGGCCTCTGGGCTGCTTTGAGCTGGAGAAGAGGCCACCTGCTTTTCTTAGAAGCTGAGACTAGTGCAAAAGACACGGTCCTACAGCACAAAGAGACCCTTGACCCCAGCCATGTCACTTGGCCGAATCCCTCACCATGCCACCCATGGGTGCTACGCGCTCCTGGGATGCAGCACCTCAGAGGCGCAGCCAGAGCCGCTTCTCCTTCCTTCTCTTGCTTCCTCCATTGCGTGCAGACCTGTCTGCAACCCTGGCCAGCGGCGCAAGGCCAGCACCTTCTTTCCTTCACACGCCCCCGCGGCGTGTGTCCCCACACAGGCTGCCATGGGAAACTGAGGCAGGGAAGGGGGTGGCCGAGCTCCGGCAAGGTGCATGGGTCGGAGGGAACACACAAATCCAGGGCCCACCTGGCACCCTGCCAAACCCCCGTGCACGCCACTGAGCCCCTGCCTCACCCCACTGAGCCCCATTGCACCCACTGTCACCCAGCTCCGGGCAGTCCCAGCATCCACCTCTGCCACCTCCAAGGCAATAAGTGCCCCAGGGCTGGGAACTGCCCTATCCCTTAGGACTCCCCAAACCTCCCCCGGGACCCCAGGCCGGGGCAGCCCCCATCCAGCCCCCACCCTGGGCACCCTTAGGAGCCTCTGCCATCCCACAAGTGCTCACAGGAACATCGTCATGACACTGGGGACAAGGAGGCTGGTGAGATGGGGGGGTTATGGGGGACATGGGAGCCTGTCTTACCTGCTGGGGTGCCACAGGGTGCCAGAGGGTGGCAGGGGGTGGCAGGGGGTGCCACAGGGTGCTGGGACCTGCTGCTCTTCCAAGCGCCTGGGCACATCTGTGGCCTCGGGGTGCTGCACTTGCTCCGTTGAGCAATGCTTCCCCTTTCTACGCGATGGCAGCACCCCAGTGCCCAATGGGGAACAGAAACCTGGGTGGCAGGTTGGGCACTGCGCTGCATGGCACGGCACTGTGGGCACCGCGTGGCACGGCATGGCAGGATGGGCATTGCGCTGCATGGCACGGCACGGCACTGGTCGGCAAAGCGGGCGCCGCAGGGCATGGCACGGTACTGTGGGCACCACATGGCACGGCACTGCGTGGCCACGTGGGCATGGCATGGCACGGCACGGCACAGCCTGCCCCAGCACCTCCGTCCCAGCTCCCCACTGCGTGCATACATCCCCATCCCCTACACAAATACGTGGGGCCCCCCCATACACGTGTATGCAGCCCCCTGTGCAAACCCACGGACACACATGTGCCCTAGGCTTGTGCACCCACATGCATCCCCCATGCACCCGCATTGCACCTCCAAAAAGAGCCGTACCAAAACACTAAGGGCTGGCAAATGCCACCAGGGCAGGGGACACATAGCCCAGACCCAGCGCGGGGATTCCAGGATGCAACTGGCTGAGGCCACCAGCTGTGTCACCAAGCCCATGAATTTTTGGGTCTTTTTCCCCCATTTTTGGGTCTTCTCCCCCATTTTGGGGGCCTTTTCCGTTGTTTTTTTATCTCCTTCCAAGGGTTAATAACTTGGGCGGGTGCTGGGGACAGCGAGGGCACCAGGGATGGTGGCACCAATATTGATCCTGTTGCCCCATCCCCTGTCACCGTGGCCACACAAGGGAAACTGAGGCACGGGCACTTGGTTTGAAGTGGACTGGTGTGGCTCATGCCCCATTTTTTGCAGAGTTTTTCCCCAAAACACCCCTCGGAGGGCTGTTCGCAGGAGGGCTGCTAAGGGACATGTCCAAAGCTACACAGGCCATGGGTGACAGAGTGCAGCTGCAGCCAGAGCTGAGCCAAAAGTATGAGGAGCAGCCAAAGAATGAGGGACCCTCCCCACAGAAAAGGGAAATAAGCAAAAAAAGCTCTTTGCAAGAGGGAAAAGGGGCACTGAATCATAGGATTATAGAATGGTTTGGGTTGGAAGGGACCTTTAGAGGTCATCCAGTCCAACCCCCTGCCATGAGCAGGGACATCCCCAACTCGATCAGGTCGCTCAGAGCCCCGTCCAACCTCATCTAGGATGTTTCCAGAGATGGGGCATCTCACACCTCTCTGGGCAACCTGGGACAGTGTCTCACCACCCTCAGTGTAAGGAATTTTTTCCTTATATCCAGTCTGAATCTCCCCTCCTTTAGTTTAAAACCATCACCCATTGGCCTGTCACAACAGGCCTTGCTAAAGAGATTGTTCTCATCCTTCCTATCGTCCCCCTTTAAGCACTGAAAGGCAGCAATAAGGTCTCCCCCACAGAGCCTTCTCTCCTCCCGGCTGCACAACCCCAGCTCTCCCAGCCTGTCCTCACAGCAGAGCTGCTCCAGCCCTCGGATCGTTTCTGTGGCCCACTGGACCCCAGTGCTGCCAGGCTGAGAGGGATAGGAAAGCCAGAGGAGAAGAGGAAAAATCCCTCCCGATCCCAGGAAAAACAGCTGCAGGATGCGCCAAGCACAACCTTTCTATTAGACACTGGGGAATCCCCACCCCCACTGTACCCGCTGCCTGTAACCACCTGTAACTCCGCAATCGCAGCTTGTCATTGCCCATAAATCACCGCTATTTCCAATTAACAAAACCACATCAAGACACTCAGCCTCATCCTGCTGCTGTGCGCGAAGCACGGCCCCGAGTCATGATCTGGTCTGGAGGGGTACCCAAAAAGTCCCTTTTTTTCACCCAAAAAACCCCATCACAGGAATCCCTGCCAGCCCTTGGGGCGATGGGGTGGGCGCCGTCTGCGCTTAGCCTCTCCAAACTCCATGGGATTACGGAGACCTGGTCCTGGTGCCCCGACACCACGGTGGTGGGCACCAGGAGAAACCCGTTGCGAAACGAGACTTGCAAGAGGAAAAAAGGGGGTGCCTGTGGTGTTGGGGTGCTCTGTAGGATGGGGTCACCCTTATCCCAGGGGTTTAAGGTGCCTGCGAAGGAGGAACGGGGTTAAGAAAGAGAAGCGGGGCTGCTCTGCAGCCAGATGGGGAAGAGACTAAAAATAATCACTGGCTCTGCTCACCAGCGGCCACAAACTTCCCCCAGCGTGCGTCGGCATGGCTTTGCTCCCCTCTAGTCCCCTTCCTTTCAAACCATCTCATGCAAGCCCTTCTCCGGTGAAATTAGCTTTAATTAACACCCTGCTATTAATAGGAAGGGGGTTTCTGCAGGTTTGCTGCAGTGGGAAGATATTTCGGCTGCTGCTGCCCTCAAATAGGATATGCGGGATGGCTTCCTCCCTTGGAAACCTTCCTCCTTGGTTTGTGCTGCCCTGGGAGGAGACCGTGGTGGGGACATCCTGGTGGCTTGATGGCAGGGCTGGGATGGCGGAAATGGAAGCGAAAGCTCCAGCTCAGCAGATTTCAAAGGGGATGAAGCGGGGAGTCTCCCGCCCTGCATGTCGCTTGGCTGAAAGCACAATGTCCCTGTCCCCAAACACGTCCTGGCTGGTCCCAAAATATCTTCAGCCGCCCATGGACATGTCCCACCTGCCCCAGGGTGGTTGGGGACCGAGGCTTGGGTGTTTTAAGGGAAATCTCCATTTATCGAAGCCTGAAGGTGTAATGATGTTGCCAAATTTGGCCAGAGCGGCATTTTCGGATGCTTAACGTGGACCCGTGGGGACAGGGCGCAGGGACGGTCCCTCCGGCGATGCCGGGTGGCTCTGCCACTGATGTACTCTGCCCTCGGGTGAGTCCCTTCACCTCCCCATGCTTTGATGCCTCATCTCTAAAATAAATCCACATCTCAGGGATGCTCTGAGCAACCCAGTCAGCGTTTTCCTGCTGGCAATGGAGATGCTGGGGACAGGGAAGGTGCAATGAGTTGGCCTGGTCTCAGCTGGCAGCACTGAGGCTCTGGCTGGTCTTGTATAAACCCATACATGTATACACACAAACATATAGGCACATATACAGCCACATGTTCAACCACGTATGCATAAACGTACATACACAAGCATATAAACCTCTCGATATGAATATACCTCTGTACATATCTATACCTCTGTACATAAATATACCTCTATACATATATATACAGGTACATATGTGGCTCTAGACACACCTATATACACCCATATAGACACAGGCACATGTATACACACACGTATACACACACATACATTTCTCTATACATACATAGAGAAATATATGTCTCCACACACACATATATACAAACTTCTATACCTATATACACAAATATATAGCTCCAAGCACATGGACTCACACATGTATATACATAACTCTGTCCATATATATACAAATATATGCTTCTATACACACGCCTGTGCACACATGCTCATATATACAAATATATTTATACCTCTGTATGTATATATGTACAAATACATATAGACCTACATAGAAAGGCAGAGGCCAGGCTCCTGGCACCCGCAGCAGAGACGCCGGGCAAGACCAGGTCTCTCGAGCCGATTTGAGGACACTCCACTTGCGGCACCACTGCCAGCACGGGGCTGATCCCTATGGATGCCCTGGGAGATGCAGGCACATCCTGGGTGCTCCCCAGGCCATGGGAGTGAGGGACCGGGGTGCACCCACCCCGCTGAGCCTCGCGCCAGCCCTGCCGTGGGGATCACGGTGTGATTTTAAGCCTTGCTCCACAGTAAAAGCTGCTAAACCTCCCTAAAAGCAAGTCCAGCAGCTACCATTTGGGGTGGCTTCGAGACCACCCCGAAGCCCAACTGAAGCACCGGATCTGACCCCATCCCCTCCAGTTCTGCCTCATCCTGCCCAGTTCCATCTCACCCGCTCGGGTCCAATCCCGCCTGGTTCAGTCTCATCCGTTTGGGTCCCAGTTTGGACTGACCCTGTCGGGTCTCATCCTGCCTGCTTCGGGCTGACCCTCTCGGGTCTGATCCTGCCCAGTCTGGCCCCATCCAGCCCGGTTTGGTCCGACCTGCCCAGGTCCGATCCTGCACAGTTCGATTTGATCCACTCGGGTCCCATCCAGCCCGGTTCGGTCTGACCCTCGGGTCTCATCCTGACCCGGTTTTGTCTGACACGCTCGGGCCCGATCCTGCCGGGTCTGGCCCCATCCTGCCCAGTCCGGTCCGACCCTTTTGGGTCTGATCCTGCCCGGTTCAGCCTGCCCCACTCAGGTCCCATCCTGCCCGGTGCGGCGTGACCCAGTTGGGTCCCATCCCGCCCCATCGCCTCGTTCACTCTGACCCTCTCGGCTCCGATCCTGCCCCGGTTCGGTTGGTCCCGTCCCTCCCGTACGCGGCACTTACCGNGACCCGGGCGAGGGTCACAGCTGGAGCGGGGCAGGGGAGACACCTGGGCTGGGGGACCGACAGCTGCATGGAGGGGGGTGCCACGCAAACATCTGGATTAGCCTTACGGGTGTGCGCGAACATCTGGATTGAAGGGGGGGGTTGTGCTTCCAACAACCCCAAAAGTGGGGTTTACAGGTTTACGCACCGGCCGACAGCTGGATTGCCCCGGGAAGAGGCTGGGAGCTGCTGCGATGAGCAGCTGGGTGTCGGGGACAGGGTGTCCCTGCGGCACCGGGTCTCAACCAAAGGGGTCGGTGGCTTCGGTACTCATTAACCAGGCAGTCAAGCCTCCTCCGCGCTTCCTGAGCAGGGCTATTAAAGAGCTATAAGAAAAAGAACCCCGAGGGGACATGTTGGGTATGAAAGGGCTGATGCATAAACAGTCCAGGAATTATGCAGGATGACGGCCTTGGCCCTTCCTTTCCCTGGAAGCCCAGTTTGCCCTCCAAAATTATTTCCCTCCATCCTTTTTAGAGGCTTGTGATGGGTCTCGGTGGAGGTGGAGGGCAAGGAGGTGCCGACCGGCATCGCCCAGATGACAGAGCGCCATGCGAGGGGCTCCCCGGTGTCGCCTCGTTGAGCAATGCACCCCTGGAGCTGGCACCCAAATACGAGAAGAGGAGTGTTGGGCAGGGGCTCGGCTGCATGGCGTGGGATGGGGAGGTGGAATGAGGTGCCGCAGCCCATCTGCATCCCGTCGGCGCCTGCGCTATGGTGGACAACGTGGGCTTTCATTGATCCTGGCGCAAGCCCACAGCCAAGCCAGGCAGCAGGGCCACGGGGGAGATGGGCTCTTGCAGGAGCAGCCGTAAATACTTGCAGCCACAGCCAGGCTGGAGCCATCACCCTCATCCCGGGGCTGCCCAGGCTTGCGGGGTTGGTTTGGCAATGGCTTGGTGCCCTTGTGAAATTCCCTGCTCCCTCAGCCGCCACGGGGAGACGGAAACTGGGAGAAAAAGTGTCTTTCCCCAGAGTAGAGCAGAAAACACGCCTTGTGCAAACAAGCCCGGCAGCCTGTGATGAGGAGCCCAGGGTTTTCTGCAAGCATCTGGGGAATGCAGCTGAGAACGGACACAACTCAATCCTCCGATGAGCCACCAGCACGAGCACTTATCCCACCCCCAGGACTGCCTCTGTCTTTGGGGCAAGCGCTGAGCTGGTGAAAAGGAGCTGGTGAAAAGGAGCTGGTGTCGTCCTGGCACGGCGGGTGTCCTTGCGGGTCCCCAAGGTGAACGCCTCGTAGCCACCTGTCCTGCTGTGGGGACACTGTAAATAGTGGAGGGAGTGTTAAAAAAAGAAAATAAAATAGCAGCTCCTGGCTGCCTGCCAGCCCCAACTGCCTCGGCTGAGCCCTGCAGCCTGATCCATAGCCTCAAGCCCAGCCCTACAGCACCTGGAATAAATGCGAACCCCCCAAAACCCAACATTTTGGGGGTTGAGCAGGGATGGGAGAGGCAAATTTAGAGGCAGCAGTGAGGCTAAAAAAAATTTCAAGCAAGGCATTGTTTTTACGCCTCTTTTTATCCATGCAAAAGGCAGACGAAGCTCTTTGGGAAAAATAATCAGGGAAAGGTAATAGCCTAGGTTCCTCTTGGAGTCTCACCGCCTGAATTAATTCCTGGCAAAAAGGCCTGGCATGGTGGCTGGATTTGGCTTCACAAGACTCTTTAGCCTCCTGGTTTCTGTTCCTCCAGCTGGATGTTGCCGGTAATTGTGTTAGCGGCTCATTGCAGGTGACCTTTGCCGCTGCTGCCCAGGGTAATTGCACCTTCCCACTGGGCTCCAGGCTTCCTGCTGCTGGTGGGTCACAGGATGGTGCAGATGGACAGAAGAGCATCTGTGGTGCCAGGGAGGCAGCCGGGAGCTGGGACTGTGCTCCTTCAACTGACACAAAACTCTTGTTGGAGGCGAAAAGCAGCATTTTTCAAATGCTGAAGCTTTGCGAAAGCCTCAGGGCAGGGATGTCCCCACCACCAGACGCTGGATGTCCTCATGGGAAGGGTCCTGCAAGGCTTTCAGGTTCTTCCGCAACACACATGTACCGAGGACGCAGGCTGGGTCCCTTCTGCCTCGGACTCTGCCACGGCTCACCAGACCGGAGATGCCTTGCATGAAAAATTTCATTACTTCTGAAAGCTATTTATAATGGAAATGAAATTAATTTCTCATGTCCTTCTGACAATAGTAGTCTGCCAGGGTGGTGGATCTCTTAGAGATTGTTTTTGAGGAGGTGACATTTGACGGCAACTTTCTGGTTTTTAACCAGGTCAGAGGAGATGGTCACCCTGGGCTCACCCACGGATGTTTGCTACCCCGGCACCTTCCTTTGAGTCCCCAGATATTTGGCAGAGAAAGTCTCATCTCTTGAGGTCCACTGTGATGGTCCCCTCCGTCCTCTTGCTGCAATCAACGTTCACCGCAGTCAAACTGGTGCAGCGACCTGGGGTGAAAGCCCCAACAGAAGAAGACAAGCCTTCTTGCTGCTGGACCTCTGCATCGGAGAAACTGGTCTAACCTTCAACCCCCATTGTCATGATGGGTCCCAGGCCCATGTTTCTGGCCATCCAGCCCAAATTTCCTCCTGGAAGTGATGAGGTCCCAGCAACAGCCTACGAGCTCAATGTACTCATTCTGCATGGGCTCCATGACAGCTCTGGGAAATCTTGGCTTTGATGGGAATTCAGACAAAAAAAGTCTTGGCTTTGCTCCAAGTGGGAGATGACCTGCCATTCCTATGTCTCAGCATTTCTGAAAAACTGCATTTCAACTCATTTCCCTCTCCCACCTCTTTTCCTAGAGCTCCGTGGACGTCAGCAGGGAAGGAAGGAGTGGCTGAGTTTCTCCTCCCACCAGCACATAGATGATTAATACCTTGATCTCCGCAGGCTTCCTTTCCTCTCACTGACACACCCTGATGTGCCTCGGAGACTCAGGGTTGCTTCCGCTCATTGGCTGTCTTTGCTCGGGAATCCTCAAAGAGCTGTGCAGAGTGCGGGGATCCAGGCATGAGTGGTGTCTTAGGCTTCAGTTTCATCCACGACTTCAGCAGAAGGAAAGTGGTGGGTGTTTGGGAGGTGGCCTGGGTGCAGGAGACCTTTTCCTTCCGCTGGTGAAGCAGGTTGGAAAAAGAGATTTGGGGACCCACATCTGTGGGTCTTTGCAGAAAAGAAATCCCAGGGCTTAGGGCAAGAGGGACTTTTGTGATGGAAGTTTCTGAGGTGGGCCTTCACACTTTTTAGCCATCTTTGAGAGGTCTTCTCCACCCCCACTGCTAGGAGGCTCTGCAAAGAGGGAGGTCATGTGCTCTTACTGCCTCATCCTCCCAAATAATTGCACTTTTTCCTTTTTAGGACAGAGCTGGGGTCTGGGATGGGGACATCTCGGAACTTTGCATGGTTGAGTGGAAGTCAAACACCTCCAGGTTGGCCACAATCCCTCCTTCAGCTCCTTCCCCTCCATCCCATGTCAGCAGATCCTATATCCCTTTTGGGTTTTCACCCCTCTGAGACTCTTCCCATCCCAGGAGAGCCCCGAGCTGCTAAGGCTCAGCACAGTGATGGCCATCTTGGTCTTCTCACCAACACACCTCTTCATAAACACCCATCGTCCCCATCGCCCATGATGGGAGACCATGGTATGGAGCAGAGGTGCAACCCAGTGTGGAACTCCACCATCCTTGTGCTGGGAGAACTGGGCTCTGTCAGCAGCCCCAGGGATGGGTCCACATGTCAGGCAATAATAAAAGGGTGTCCAAAAGCAGGCTCAGATCCCCATGGGGACCTGCAGGATCTGGCCACGCTCCCAGCTGCCCAGGGGGTGATGGAGGAGCACACCGTGTCCCTTTGGCTCACCACCTCCAGGCTTCTCTGCTTTCCGGACCACGTCCGCAGGGAGGAATTAGGAGGTCAAAGCACATGAGACCTGCAGGTACCTTTCATATTTCCCATCCAGGAAAGGTTAAAAATAACTTCCCTCAATTTGTCGCCATTTCCCTGATAGCTTGTTTGCTTTGGCTGTTGGACCAGAGGCAGTCCTCCAGCTGGAGAGTTTTCTCTGGAAAATGATTGCCCCCCCCCCAGTTACAACCAAGGCTTAAGGGAGGAAATGTTGATGGAGATGCCTGCTTTTGGGCTACCACCATCCCAGCAGAACCACACACCTGGGCACATTTGTAGGGTGAAAATACCTATTTTAAGATTGAAAACCAGCATCTTGGCTATGAGTCAACCCTATGGGCTCCATGATCATGGTCCGTCACCGTAAATCTGGGCCAATCACTGGCCCAATTTGCCACCATGTACTGCTGCAGGAGCACAGATTGTCACCTGTCCGGTGGCCACCCAATGCTTGGATCTTATGGATCCAAGCATTAGGATGTGATGGGCGAATTTCTCAGCCGACTGGATGTGAGTCACCAGGAACCCAGCAATTTTGTGCACCACAGATTTAATGCTTTTCATTAAAAGCTACTTGTTGATGCAACTTCTTGTTGCTTCCCCAGGAACCCCATGCTCTGTTCTGCTGCTCCTGCAGCAAGTGATAAGGGATTTTTGTGTGATGAGTTCACCTGGGACTTCCAAGCCACAGCCCAAATCTCCCGGCTGGATAGACATGCAATTTTTAGTCTGTGCAATTAGTCTGTGCCTTTCTGTAATGGGAATTTTAAGTCTTTCACTGCTCTTTTTGCTCATTAATACCATTAAATGCAGTGCTGTTGATTCAGGATATCCATTCCCTTGTCAAGGGCTGCGAGGGTGCAGTGAGTGCCTTTGGGACTCTTGAGCAGCCAAAATAACACCCAGGCATGAGAAATCTCCCCTAGGGTCCAAAACCTTCCAGGAATTAAAACTCAGACCATGAATCATTTGCTTCCCAAGAGCACACAGAGACCCACTCAACTCTTGGGCTGGTTCTTCTTTGCCTGCAGGTGGATCCATCAAACCCAGCCATGACAGCAAATATTTAAGCCACAGTATCTTGTTCCTTCCATTGCAAAGGTGACCAAACTGGACACTTATTTTGGGAAAAAACCCATCTGTTTCACGTCTGGCGGCGTCAATGAAGCTTTCTGTGTGCAGCAACTCGTGTGTTCTTGCTTCTCCCTTTTGGTTCTGCTTCTCAGAAGATCACACCATGCCCCTGAAGAAGGCAAAAAGGGAAGCTGCGCCCCAAGTGCGGTTTTTTTTTTTTAATTCCAAGAATTTGTCTCTTTCTTATATGAAAGCAACTTCTTTTTTTTTTTTTGAAAAGAGCAGAATTACAGAAACAGGGTGAAATTTAGACACAAATTTTCTCTTCCACCACTTACAGGTGGGCAAAAAACCCCAGCAGTGCTTGAAGTTTCTCCTCAGCCAAGCCAAATGAGATGGTAATATTTTATAGGAAGATTTTGGAGTTATCCCTGACATTAATACTCCTTGATTTATAAATAACAGGTTATTCTGCACTCCTTCTGGGAGATGACTAAAGCGCGACTTGCTGGAGGCTTTACTGGCAGTATCCCCACAGTGGGACCATTCCATGTCCTCCATCCTCAAATGAGGATGATTCCCATCTTTTTCTCCCCACCTAATCCATCATGAAGTGCCTCACATCCCCTTTTCTGCAAGCAGAAAAGGGCTCAAAGCTCCAGCAAACCCGCTCAGGCCCCTAACTGGGCAACGTTACCCGTATAGGAGCAAGAATCAGGGGTCCGGGGCCAGCTCAGTGCCCAGGATGAGGAGGGGGACAGGAATAGCTTCCCAGGATGGACTCAGTTTTTGCAGGGATATGGTCCTCATGCAACAGTGCTGGGAGCAGTATTACCCTTGGCAGTATCTTCTAAACAAACCTTAGAGTGGAGCCAGTGCCCAGACTTTTTGTACAAACACTAGGGTGAAGCTATAACAAGGAAAATACAACCCTGGGGGGTCCTGGCCATCAACTGTCTTGGTTTGGGCAAAACCGGGCATGGTTGCTGCACCTTGTCTTTTGATGTGGTGGCTTGCAGCACCGTGTAGATGCTCACAGATGCTCCGGAGATGCTGATGTGGAGGTTAGAAGCATCACTTGGGGGGGGGGTTAAGACCATCCTGAGCAAGGAGGTCTGCACCCATCGCTGCTGGGAGCAGGAGGCTGGACTAGGGAGCTCCTGGGGCAATGATGTGGTGACCCCAATCTGTGCCTCAGTTTCCCCAGTTGCACAAAAGCGTGAACCCCCAGCTTCCAGCTAACACCTAGAAAACTCTGCAAGATCCAGAAATGGAGAGTTGTACCCCACGTGTGCTATGGGTGAAGCCTCCTGGATCAGCAGGCAGGGCCCTCCTGCCCTCAGCCTGCCTGTCCTGTGCCGACCGGGACGCCCGAGACCTGCCCAAGCCAAAAATGTTCAAGCAGGTCTGTCCCGTTGGGGATGTGTTGCAAAACCAAGACGGCAGTGAAGTCCTGCACATCGGCAGGGAGGGAGGAGGGGAATCTGATGGCAAACAAGATCAGCTTGTTCCCTTTGCGCTTGCGTGTGCCGTCAGGCAGCGTGGGCAGCAGCAGGTGGCTTAACTCCCAACACCCTCCAGCACGCTGTGCGTTACTCTTTTTGCAGGGATCAGCCTCTCTAATGTGTATATTTTTTAATCCTTCTTCCTGCAAATAAGGTTTGGTTTTGTTTTACTATATTTTATTATATTTTATTTTGGTTTGGTTTGTTTTATTCTATTTTATTAATTTTTAAATTTATATATTATTTTATATGTTATTTTATTTTACTTCATTTCATCTTACTGTATTGTATTGCATTGTATCATATTGTATTGTATTCTGTTCTATTCTATTCTATTCTATTCTATTCTATTCTATTCTATTCTATTCCATTCCATTCCATTCCATTCTATTCTATTCTACTCTATTCTATTCCATTCCATTCCATTCCATTCCATTCTATTCTATTCTACTCTATTCTATTCCAGTTCATTCCAGTTCATTCCAGTTCATTCCAGTTTATTCCAGTTTATTCTTTTTTTTTTCTTCTTCCACATGGAAACTACCAGACAGCTTAGACCCAGCACCAGGCTCAGGGAAAGACAGACATACAGAATTTTGAACCCTTTTATTGAGGCTGGGAGCTGCCAGTGGCTGGGTTCCTCCCTTTCCACGCACATCAAACCGAGACACCTGATCTCAGCAGGGTGGCAGCTGCTTTAACATAAACTTTAGGGGTAAAGGCCCAGACAGGTCTTTAGCATAAACAGAAAAAACTTGTGAAATAGGTTTAATTTAACATATCCAGTAATGCTAGGCATTCTCACTTCCTTCCAGTTATTATCTGACATGATCCTCTATTCTTGGATACACAGAAAAATTTATTCAAAGGAAAACTAAACAATAACAAGCATGGGATTAAAATAAAACCACAAAAATAATGGAAATGATGGACAAGAAGCTGGTTTGGTTTCCGGGAAGGTTTGAGGAGAATCTCCCGCAGGGAGACGTGACTGTGCCGTACTCTGAATCTCTGTTGGAGGGGGCGATGGAGGTGCTATCATAGAATCATAGAATCATGGAAGGGTTTGGGTCAGAAGGGACCTTTAAAGCTCATCTAGTCCAACCCCCTGCCATAAGCAGGGACGTCCCCAACTTGATGAGGTCGCTCAGAGCCCCGTCCAACCTCACCTGGGATGTTTCCAGGGATGGGGCATCTCCCACCTCTCTGGGCAACCTGGGACAGTGTCTCACCACTCTGAGCGTAAGGAATTTTTTCCTTATATCCAGTCTGAATCTCCCCTCCTTTAGTTTAAAACCATCACCCCTTGACCTCATACTAGAGGCCTTGCTAATGAGACTGCCCCCATCCTTCCTATCGTCCCCCTTTAAGCACTGAAAGGCAGCAATAAGGTCTCCCCCACAGAGCCTTCTCTCCTCCCGGCTGCACAACCCCAGCTCTCCCAGCCTGTCCTCACAGCAGAGCTGCTCCAGCCCTCGGATCGTTTCTGTGGCCCCTCTGGCCCCGCTCCAACAGGTCCGTGTCTGCCCCGTGCTGAGGACCCCAGAGCTGGACGCAGCACTGCAGGGGGGTCTCGCCAGAGCGGAGCCGAGGGGCAGAATCCCCTCCCTCGCCCCGCTGCCCACGCTGCTTCTGATGCCTTATGTTGCCTTCAAGACCAACTGCAATTGCAGCAGCTGGTGGGCTTGGACCTTTTTGGTCCAAACTGGGTCATTTCAGCAGGGTGGTTGGAGAAAGAGCTATGGGATCTTCTTTAACATGTTTTGTGGTAGACTCTGTCCCCAGGACACAAGGCTCTGAGCACAATGTATTAGTGGTCAACAGGACATTGTCTTCCAGAGGCCAAGGGGACAGGCTGTGACCAGGCGGCTTCAATTAAGCATGTCATTAAATCTCTTTTATCCAGGCATCTTGACATCTACTATTTAACACAGACATAAGAAGAAACGCTCTTTTTCTCCACCAGGATAAGAGCAGGTGCAAACAACTCTTGGCTAACCAAGACTGTTGGGCATGACACACCTTGTGGTCTCATCTCGCCTTTGCACGCCTGAACGTGTCTCTTTTCTCAGTCCCGGTGTAAGGGCTGAGCTGCATCTCATGTGGTTGATCTCTTCCTGCGTGATTGTCCAAATGCCCCAATCTCCAGTATTTTAGTGGTACCACGTGGCCCATGACTCAACACAAATGAAACATTTTGGCCATTCCCAGGTTGGCAGTTCACAACCTCCAGAGACGGCACTTACCTCGTGGTGTTCATGTATGCACAACGTTTTTATGTCTGCAAACAACCGGGAGAGCTCAAGGGCTTGGCTCCTACCCTGCTGGCTCCTGGCCCTGTTCCTCTGTTGGCTCTTCTCCCTCTTCCTTGCTCTGCATTTCAGCAGACCAGCCCCGCTCCTCCCTCCTCTGTATGCCCATCATTTGCCGGGCACTAACACAGGAGAGCTCCCAGGTATCAGAGATGTCACCAACTCACTTTTCAGGGTGTAGGGACCTGTGTGCCAACAGGTTGATTTCTGTAGGCATCTTCCAAGCAGATGTCTCCAGTGGATTGTGTTCCTCCCTTATGTCCCCAGAGAGTCTTTGTAGGTATCACGCAGAGCCTGGAGATGACAATGATGTCCACATAGGTCCTAGGACTATCACATAGGTCCCAGGACTGTCACATCATCCTGGGACCACTGAGTGAGGAAGACGTGTTCACACCAGCAGGCAACGTGAAACAGCTCACTGGTGTGGCAGTAAAGCCAAACTGTCTGGTTTCTCTTTCTTTTCCTCCTCCTCCTCTTCAGGCAGTTAATATTGATTTGGCTTATGAATTAACTTCCCTCTTAGAGATTTGATAGAGCTGGAATTGGTACATTAAACAAACAGCAAGCGGTTTATGACTCACGCGATGGCCCTGCGCCAAGGCAAGCACAAAAGCAGAGGCCTCAGCTGAGCTTTGGGAATTGTTCAGTGTTAAAATCCACGTAGTCCTGGAAAAGATACCGGATGGGTGTCCTCTCTAAATTCAGCTGGAGCAGGTGAAAAACTTCTCCCCCCCCCAGCTCTGGTGCCCAGGACCTCTGCTCCTCAAGCAGAGCGGAGTCAGCAGGACATCCCTGCTATGGAGGAATGCCACCGAGAAGAAAAACCTTGTCCCTGAGAGGCACATGGGTACCACAGGGACACACACTCCATCCTGGATTTGGGAAGGTCCCTCTTCCACATGCCACATGTCACACCTGCTCTGGCACGGGATGATGCACCCCTGTCCTGCAGGCTGCCAGAGGTATCTATTTTCAAGTAAAATGAGTAAGAGTTGTTTGTTCTTTTGGGGAGGAATGATTCAAGAAGTTTTAAATAGTAAAACTGTCCTTTTCTATAGTTATTTCCTTCTCCATTCCCGCTCTTGGCTGCTGGGGGGGTTTGTAAACATTTATTAAAATCTGCTTTGACATCTCTCGCAGAGTATTTCCTTTTGGCTACTTTCTTACATGTTTTTTTCCATCCAAATTCCCATACAAGGACAATGGGGAACCAAACCTCTTTCATCCCTCATAGCCTGCCCGGAGCCCTTTCGAGCGTCACGGCTGGAGATCAGACAGGGTGAGACCGTGCCAAGGTCCTGGCCAAGACAGGTCCTTCACTTTGATGCTGCCAACCACACGCTAAGGACGGGAAGTGTCTCCTGTACCTGTTTGCAAGGCAAAGATCTAAAGACAAAGGAAAACCCCTAGCAGAAATGAGACCTCCATCACCTTGGGCCGTGGTGCCTCTTTGCATACAGCCTCTCTCACCTCAACTGGAGCTGATGCTGCAGGAGGAAAGGAACTGAGCCAAAGCCTCTGTGAAACTTTCCGTGGCTCAAACCAGGAGAGAAAATCTCTTCTTGACTCCCCCAGCCTCACAGCTTTTATGATATTAAATAGACGACCAACGCTCACTAGCCATGTCTTCAGGAGACCTGCACCATGTCCATGTCCATCCTGCACCATCCATCCTGTCTGCTCCTCCTCCTTGTGATCTATCCTGGCCACTTAGGAGAGAAGAGACAAGTGTTAGGGGCTTGAGGACACTAACTGGCTCTAAATGCCCTGCCCAGCCTCCCCTGGGGCCTCCCCCCATCCTGCCCATGGGCCCAGGACCCCCATTTCAGCTCAGCCCAAGGCCATCAGTCCCTGCCCCAGTGACACCCTAGGTGTCTCCGGCCCCACCATGGCCCAGCCTTGCCTGGCCATGGGCTCCCATGGATTGATGCTCTGGCTTGGCCTCAGACCTGCCTCATCATCATGAACTTGCCTGGTGCTGGGAGCTTCCCCTGGCTGTCCCCTCTCCAGGTCTGCCCTACTCACCTCTCTTGGGGATGGTGGGATGGGTCCTGGCTGGAAAGTCCCCTGCCAGCCCAGGGGTGCCCTGTGGTTCCCCATCCTTTAGGAAGCCCTGACAAAAGGAAAAGTGAAAACTGGGAGGAATGGCTGATACACCCGATGGACATGCTGCCATCCAGAGGGATCTGGCCAAGCTGAAGAAAGGGGCAGAGAGGAACCTCATGGAGTTCGACCAATGGAAATGGCAAGTCCTGCTCCTGGGAAGGACTAACCCCAGGCATCAGCACAGGCTGGGTGCTAAGCGGCAGGAAGGAAGTTTTGCAAAGCAGTACCTGAGTGTCCTGGTGGGCTTCCGGGCTCCCCAGCAAGAGAAGGACATCAACATACTGTACTGAGTCTAGTGAAGGACCATGAAGATGAAGAAGGGATTGGAGCATCTTTTGGATGAGGAAAGGCTGAGAGCTGGGACTGTTCAGTCTGGAATGAGGAGACTTGAGGGAATCTTATTGAATACCTGATGGGTTGGGAATAAAGAAAATGGAGTCAGGGTCTTCTGAGTGGTGCCCAGTGACAGGACAGGAGGTAATGGGCACAAACTGAAATACAAGAAATCCTTTTTAAACATAAGAAAATGATTTTGTTACTGTGAGGCTGGTCAAGCACTGGCACAGGTTTCCAGCTGAGGTTGCGGAGTCTCCATCCTTGGAGATGCTCAGCACTTATCTTGACATGGCCCCGGGCGACTCACTCCCAGTCACCCTGCTTGAGCACGTAGTTGGACTAGATGGTCTCCAGAGGTCCCTGCCAGCCTCAGTCATTTTGTGGAAGGGAAAGGAGGAGAAGACATCCTTAGGAAATAAACCCTGTCCGCTTGTGTGGGAAGGTGGAAGTCTCTCCTGTGCCTGGGAGGTGACCAGGAAAGTCCTTGAAGACACAGCTCAGTGTAATGAGCCTGTCCTGGGCTCTTTCTACTCCTTTGCAAGGTGAAGGGGCTGCTAATGCCAGCCCTTTCCAAGCCCTCATATGAGGTTTCTCCCACCTGCCATTGTGCACATCGGGAGTGCAGACAGGGCCGCTTTGCCCCGCACGGTGGCCTTGCGAGGATACGGTGAGCTTGTCACCCCCCTCCTCCCTCCCCAGTAAATCTCAGACAACCTCCAGACATGCTGCGGAGGATGTGAGCGCCATGTGTTTGTCATTACATCAGAGATGAAAGCTCTGGCTGAAGTGGATGAACTTCTGTCCTCTGAAGCAGGTGCTCCTGCAGGATAGCAAAGTCCAGATGTTAGCACAGCTGGCACGAGAGTCAGCGCTCTGAGGGGGCTGCTCCAGGAGAAATATCTGAACACAGTGGCTGCTCGACCTGCTCCCCTTGGAGATAGGCCCCTTTTCAACAGTTTTGGAGAGGTAGCACAGGCACAGCTGGAGATGAACAACACTGGGAAGCACCTACATCCCTCCCAACAGAGGATCTGGGTAGCTACACTGGGTGGACATCATTCCTAGATGCCTAATTCTGGTTTGATATGTCCAGATGTGTTTTAAAAGGTCAATGTTTGAGTCCGGAGGCTGCTTCTACAGACCACCTTGCATCCCTGGAGATGGCATCAGCTGTCTTTTGGAAGTATACTCCTCTCTGATGCTAGAGACTCACACTCTCACGGTTGACACTCACCTGCTGAAAGCAGGCTGGCTGACCCACCTTATCCCCCGGAGAGGGATCCATACTTACCCAGGTGCTCTGCCAAGGCAGGTTCACCATCCTAGTCACCTTAAAGATGTTCTCCAGGCTGACAAAAACATCAGCCTTGAGGCTTTTGAAAGAATTAGGTCCCAATTCCCATAACCGCTGTTCTGGAGAACGTTTGCTGAGAACATCTTGCACTCATAGAAAGTAAGACGAAGATGAGGATGGAGTTGGAGCTGGAAGGATGGGTGTGGTACACGGATCTGTACACAGCACAGAAACATCTCTCATGCCTGCTTTGCTTTAGATATTTCCTCCCCAGGCTATGGAGCCTCTGTGGCTGCTGCCACTGATGGCAATTATCCTCCTTGGTTGGACCAAGGTAACCCTCAACTTTGGAGGCTGATGGCTTAGGTGAAAGGCCGAGCACAAAGAGCCAAGGTTGCATCTGGTTTGGGGAAAAAGCAAGTGAAATACTGGGCTGGTGAGAAACTACTTGGTTAAGTGAAGGCTGGAGAAGGATTTGTGGCATGAAGAGGTACCTATTTTCTGCCCCACTTTCTACTTTCTGTCCCATGAGGGCATCTCACACCTCGCCGATGCCTTGGACGTGGGGTGAGGAAGGGAGTGGGGCAGGGAAGGTTGCTCCAGGCGGGAGAGTCAAAGGGCTGAAGCTCAGTGCTCTTCTGGGTGTTCAGAGGACATGTGATGCTTGTCAGCCATGTGGCTCTGGGCACAAAGTGCTGCTCGAGCAGTGGTGTTTTGGGGGGCCCCAGGCAGTTTTGGGGGGTGCAGAAGCCACCAGTCACCTAGTTCCCAAAGAACATTGCTGACCAAGGCTTGGAGGAGGTCTCAGGCAACCACAAATGCCCTCAAATCACTAAGTCTCCAGCAATCACAGCAAAAACAGATGCTGGGCCTCAGCAATTGGAGGCAGAGCAAGTCCCATGTGTGGTGTGATGTACAAGCCGAGCCCTCTGCTCCAGCTCCTCACCCCCACTGCTGCAGCAAGGTCGGCTTTCTGAGAGCCTTGAGCAGCTCTAATCAGCCTCGCCCTTAGCCCAAACAGTTCCATTCCCGCTGGCCACTGGCTCCAGGCTGTGCTTGCCCTCCAGGACTGCTTGGCTCAGCGCCTTCGGGGGCATCTTGCACCTTTCACCCACCACGAGTAAGTGGAGATAGCCACTGAACCCTGCATCGCTCCATGCATGGGGGGCTGGAGGTCCCTCTCTTCCTCCTGACATGCCTCTCCCATCCCTCCCAGTGCATCCAGGCTGAGGCAACCTGGCTCTCAGTACAATGTAAAGAGAAAAGGTGAAACAACAGAGGAAAAATGGGTGCAACCATGTACTTACTGCCCCAAATCTCCCCTTCATGTCACTGTGCTCACCCACCCTGCAAAACTGGCTGGCAGGGAAGGGATGTGCTCCCGGTTTAAAAGTGCTCAGTTTATAAATGCTCCCAGTTTATAAGCACGAGGAGTATGTTTGTGGGGAGATAAGGGCTGATACAGATGCAGGGAGCTGGACTGAGATAGCATGCAGGAGAACAGCCATCAGCAAAGCCCCACCAGGCTACAAAGCATGGAAATCTTTCAGCTCCACAAAGCTGCATCCAGGGCCAAGTGACCCTGGACTGCACCAGAGATAGGAGAGGGACACACGCTGCCAGCCTTGGGGGCACGGACGCATCTTGCCCCTCTGGGATCAGGTCCAAAATCATGTACTTTCAAATTAGATTGCTTTGTTCTGCTGCCCTTTGCAGCCCTGGGGTTAAAAATCACCACTATAACTAACTATATTTGAGCAGCCACCGGCACCTTGATCCAGGCAGGACTCAGGAACTAATGGGAATTGGGATCATGCGGTGTAAAGAGGTCAGAAAGGGTAAAAATGGCCCTTCAGCAGCGCTGGCTGCTTTACCAAGCAGGTCAGCAGCACATGTGGGATCTCCTGTGCCCTGTGTGTTGGCACTGACCACCCAGCCATGGGGACCGTAGCTCTCATATGGCTCCTACTAATTTTGTGGTGCTTGGAGCAAAATGCTTAGCAGGAGGCAAGGGGTCTCCTCTGGAGGGAGCCCCAAGGCTATCCCAGCAGCACAGCTGGCCAAAAATTCATCCATGGACCAGAAATAGCTCGTCTGTCATCATCTAGACAGAGATGCAAGTGGTCACAGCTCCAAAGAGTGATGCAGAAGGTGTCCAGAACCTGCTCGGATGTATTTTTCCATCTCCCTCTGATGTCTTTGAGCTGACTGCAAAAATCTCTCTCTGTTTGAACATGCACATGTGGACAGGAGAGACCTGCCCTTCCCCCTGTGGGATCCAGGCTTTGGCCCCTTTTCCAGCTCTCAGTGGCACCGCGGCTGGATGCAATATCAAGCTCAGGGCTGTTTCCCTTGGGAAATCACCCTGGCACTGGGCATTTCTCTTCCCTTGGCCTTTCCTTTGATGCTTGGAGGTCAGCTGCCCCAGGTCCTTCTGTTTGGTCTAACATGCTGCAAATGTTTGCCTCCTCCCTCCCCCCTTCTCTCCCTCCCTCCTTCCCCATGTCTTTTGATTTCTCTTTTCATCCTGGTCGATGTGCGCTGAGCAGGTCTAAGCATCCCTGAGGATATGCCTGGTTCCCTTTCCCTTTGGCTCAGGAAGGATCTTGCACGGTTTATCCATTCTCCCAATGCTGTGCCTTGTTTTCAAAGCACAATGCAAGCTCTTAATGCCATGAAGGGCATCAGCTAGCAATTTCTGAATATTTGGGGACAAGGCTTGGGATTATGCAGAACTCTTTGCTGCCTACCGCTGAATTACAGTGACCTCCCACGATCAGTGACGGTGGGAGCACTGGGGAAATACCAGTGCCTTAGAGATGGGACACACAAGCACACAAACAACACATGCAAAGCCAAGTCTTTGTCCTTTCACACTCCTCCAAGGGTTTCTCCTGTGGAAGGTGGAGCTATCCTGGCACTAAACCAGGATGAAAGGGAAGAGGAGGGGAAAATGTGGAGGGGAAGAGGGGCTGGAGGGCAGCAGGTTGGCCCGGAAATAATAACAGTGGCAAAAAAACCAGCACCAGCATTTTAGCCAGATCCTGAACAGTGAACTCAACTCCTCTTCGTGACGTTTCCTAGGACACTGAGTCTTTTTCCTTGACAGTTTTAATGGATTATTTTAACTAAGCATTAATGTGCATGGCTGATACCTACCACATCTCTCACAGCAGCCAGTGGCAATTTAGTTGGGACATTTCAGTGTGTTCGAATTTGGGACATGATGTCCAGAGAAGAGCAAGAGATGGCAATGAAATATGGATCAGAAATCCCTACTGTGCCCATTGAGGAGCTTGGAAAGAAGCAGAGCTGGTGCTTCATCAGCACCTCTAACAACAGGTATCCATCCACCGGGTGGAGAGGAGCTGCTGGCTTTGGTGGACTTGGCCCAGTTCACAGACTGGGAATTTCTGGTTCCTGAAGTTTCAGCTTGCTGGTCCCTGTGAAGACAAGGGATGCCAAGAAAATACTGGAAAAAACTCTGGGATGAGACAATAGAGAGAACCCAGTAATAGAACATGTATCAAAAGCTCTTGTGTTCTTGAAGGCAGCTGTATTTGATTTTGGAGGGGCCTGGTGGTGGATTTTCTAAGAAAATGGGTGCTCATCAGCACACTGGAGTGTGTTGCTGTGGGATGAATCACTTCTGAGCCTGTCGGTCCATTTGGTCACACCTGGAGGAAGGTGAGAAGCTCAGAGACACTGATGTTCCCACCAGCATGTGGAAGAGAAAGGAGACAGACCCTGAGCGATCCCTCCATGGGGGACAGGCAAGGAGAAACCCCTATTAGATCTCAGAGAATCCACCCATAATAAAACCTCCAGCTTCTTCAGCTACACAGGGAGCACCTGAACTGGGCGTTGCTGTAAGAGACATGGCTACCTGTCCCACCGTCCCCCCACCAGCACAGCCAGCCAGAGATCCCACAGTCCTTGTCGTCCTTCTCCTGGCTGCCCATGGTCTTGATGGAAAGATACTGGATCAGGCATCCCAGGTCTCATCCTGACTCTGCTACTCTATGACCTCAGACATGTCACTTCAACCCCTTTCCACCTCTGCATCTCTGGTGACCTCGCTTGAGGAGCAAAGTCTGGTGAGATGTGACCCACCAGGTCAGCCTGCCCTGGGCTTCATGTCCCGCTGGTCCCCACAGCTGCACAGCTGGCACAGCCCAGGCTGCCTGGGGGAACGAACCACCTCGCAGCTGCCATGATATCAGAAACTGTTCCGTTTCCATCCTCCTTCCCTCCATGCCCTGGGGAATTTCCATTTCTGCTTTCTCTCTGGATTACATTCAAAACCTCAGGCCACACAGAAGAGGCAAGCTGGTGGCAGGGAGTGGTATTTAGGGAAGGAAGGAGATGTCCCCATCCTCTCTTCTCCATGAAGTCAGAAAGCCGAGTGGTTAGGAAAAGGGTTCATCTCTGAGGACCCCCAAGATATGCACATGGGATAAGAGACGTGCTCGTCCAGGCAAGGAGTTACACATTGTTCTCCCTTGAAAAAGGGGGCTGGCTGCATATCAGGGGCATCTGCATTCCCCATAACACTTTTGCACCAAGAAAAGGGTCTTCAGTGTAGCCACACAAGACAGTGCTTTTACACCCTCGTGTAAATTTGCAGATTTCAAGATTTCCTGGAAAAGAGGGCTATAACTTGGCTTGGGGGTGCAGATATATCGTCAGGCCAAGTCATTTTGTACGTCCTGGACCACTAGAAGTTGAGGATGCTTCCTCTCAGCGTTTCCTCTTCTGTAGCAGCCATGCACGAGCTCCTGGTGCTGCCACCGAGCTCTGTGCAGCCAAGCTGTGACGGACAGCGTCAGGGCAAGGTATTTGTTATGCTGTGACAGTCTGACAGGCAACTCTCCAGAGCTCAGGCTGGAAAGTTAAAAGGTTCTGGCCCATGGCCAGCTGCTCTGGGCAAAGCCAGAACAAATATTCCTTTTAGACTAATTAGACTTGAGGCTATGTGTCTGGAAATTCACTCCCTGCCCAGAGTCTGCTGGCTGGAGCAACAGTCCGGAGAGGTTGTCCCTGGAGGAGCGTGGTCAGAGGGCACCATCACCCCTAAGCAGGGTGACCACACTGTCTCTATTGGGCAAAACCCCAAGCCTCAGACTAGAAACGTCCATGGAAATGTGCTCCAGTTCCCACCGGTTGTCCCAGAACCTTGTGTGTGTCAGGGAGGGTCCCCCAGGATGACCAGTTCAGCCAGGCTTTTGCTATCTCCACTAGCCTTGCCCTGGGAAGCTGTTGATGGTGGTGGTGAGATCCCCTGGACCCTGGCCTAGACCGTGATATATCTGAAAAAGGCATTTTCTGCAACAACATTTGCTTTCAAGACAATATAATTTCCTCTCCCTTATTGAGACAGTCACAAGCAGAGCTGGTCCACTGGATGTGTCTGCTACGAGATGCTCTAGGCTTATCCTTGCAGAGGTCCACAACAGTTCAACCTCTGTAAAAGCCTTTAAAGCTCTGAGGTCCTGAAATCCCTCCTGATCTAGCCCCAAGTGTGTGCTCCATCCCTGGAGAGGACAGCTATATGGCCAACCTATAGGGTTGACCATGCTTGGGCATTATCTTGATGGGTCTGAGTTGGCACAAGCTAAACCACTGCCTGGCCACGGTTAGCAAGCAGCACGGATTTAGCAGAGGAGGTTCAGTGACTGTAAAGTATTAGCAGTAAAAAAAAAAATCTACTACTGCAGTGTTTAATTGCAAAAAGGGAAATTAGAGAGAAATGAGGAAGCTCGTCAGAATTAAGCAGCTGAACACAAGGATGAAATGTTTGCAGATGGAGTGGAAGTGGATTGAGGAGGCAAATGCAAAGCACTGATTCAAAAAGGCCGTAAAAAGGTTCCCCAGGCAGCCAGAGCTAGACAGCAGGGTGGAAAATGTCATTAGAAGAAAGAAAATCTCCTGCAGAAGGTCCACACTGCATCCGAAGGGGGAGGCATGGAAGAGGTCGTGAACACAGCAAGCTGAATGCAAAAAAACCCGTTTGAGCATGCATGGAACATTTTGGGGAACAACTCACTAAAAGCTGAACAATGAGTTAACAGCAACCAAAGCCCATAGTGAAGAGCTACAGAGCTTCCTGGTGTTGAATAAAATTCATTGTGCTGAATTGCATGGTGGTGAGGAGATGCCAGCACCTCCTGTGAGCTGTCCTCATCCTGCTGTCCCCAGGGAGATGGGCTGGAGCTGTAATGAGCTCCAAGTGGGGGATAAAGATCGCCCCCAGTAATTATTCATCTCCTCATGGTTGTAAAAGACCTGTCCAAGACCCAGATTGCCACCACCAAGGGATGGAGCATGGGGGTGACAGCTGCTGTGGCTCATCCTCCATCACCCACCCAGCGTCCTACCTGGAGGAGGCAGGGCGACGTGTGAAGGTTATAAAAATGGGAAAGTTTCCAAGGCAGGGAAATTTTCCAGAGATTATCGAGCACACCAACCCCACCTCTGTCTCACAAAATCCTGCAGCCACAAAAGCAGGGCGTGATTCAGAGCAGGTATCACATTGCTTTTTCCTTATCCCCATCCCTTCCCTGGTGGTCTCTGCCAGCGACGGGGCACTGGGGCTTATGTAAGTATATATATAAAAAACGCACAATGTGTTTTAAAAGAATAAATAGATATATTTATATATAATACAGGTTTCACAACATGTTTGAAAAGTGTCACTGCTGTTAACGGGGTATCTTGAGATACCCGTAGGAAATCCCCCAGCAGGTAGGACATCTCTGGGTGACAGCCTGAGAAATACAAAAGAAGCCCTTTCAGTGGTATTAAACCATGTCATTAAACCTGAGATTACCTGGGATCAGTTTGCATCGTGCAGGGTAAACAATTGCCTTTACTGCTTTTGTGAATGCTTTATGTGCAGGGTAATGAAGCAATAAAGTCTTTCTCTTGCTCTTTTCCTATGAACCAGGTTTCTTACAGTTTTCTAACTGATTCCTCCTCCCACACAGGGTCGACGTCAAGCGTGCGTCCACCAGTTTCACAATAATCCCATTAACTCGCAGCCGGACAAAACCCACAAAGCCGGCCCGAGTGGCGAGGCTGGGGCAGGAGGCATTTTTCAACTGGGTGGCTGAACCAAAATTTGGGAGGAAAACATGATCCCGGTCAAAGGGAGGTCAAAGTGAATAGTTTCTCTTGGGTTTTTTTAACCCTTGCCTATTTTGATTTGCTTGATTAAAAAAGAGATGAGCCATTCCTATGCTAAAAAATGTCTTTTTTTAAAGTGAAAAGTCAAGTGCTCTCTGTTAGAAAAGGGGGAAGGGCAATACTTCTGCGCTTCCCAAACAGACCACTTCATTTGGAAGAAAAGAATAAAAATCTCCCAAAATTATGACATGTTCTGGGAGTTCAGTTATTCACCCCAAATGATCTCCATCCTCAACTAACGTCGGTCTTTGAGCAGCAGCACAACTCTTTGGGGGAAATCTTTGTCTCCATCAAACGCGGGTTCTCTGTGGTGCTCACCTGGCATGACTCAGCCTCCTCGGACATGGTTGGCTGGATCCATGCCTCTGGGCTGCAAATGTCCAGATTAATCATTGCAGCATCGCTGGCATGGTTCGAACCTGGGCTCCTTCAAAGCAACTCCTTTTTGGGCTGCCCAGTGGTGGGTTGGAGGCGGCCACCCGGATCGGAGGGGTGAGGGAGTAAAGTAACCCTATGGGATGTGTACCCAGAAGATGGGTCCTGGATTGTCTCATGGACCAGCACAGTTGTAGCCAGGAGGAGCCGCGTTTTCTTATCCCAGCATCATTCCTTATCCCGGGGCCATGTTTCATGTGGCATCTTGAGTTTCTCAAAAGGGTACATGGGCTCCTGGAGGGACCACCTCTTCCTCGTGGGTTCATTGGGTAGCAGGGTGCAGGTCATGGCCAGCGTCTTTCCCAGGACAGGAGCTAAATTGCCCAAACCAGGCATCTGATGGGCCCAAGCGGGGAGGAGGAGAGCCCCAAAACGCGACGCACCCTCATCAGCCAGATAGCTGAAGGAAGGAACCCAAAGGGGTGAAGCTCTCTTCCTCCATCTACGGGCAACCAGGAGGAAGAACAGCTGCTACAAATTAATTTTTACATCACGTTTCAACACAGCTGCCTTCTGGAGATGCTTGAGGGTTTACCATAACTTGGGAATCCTTTGCTAATTGGGACAAAAAAAGGAAATATTTTGGAGATGAGGGGGATTTTGATGCTACAAGGGATTGTCACAACATGCTTGTCTTCCTTCAGGCTTTGTGCTGCAGAGAGGAAAGCACTGCATCACCAGCCAGATGCCGAAACGCAGAGATGGGTTGCAACATCTGGGAAGCATTGCCTGGGAAGGGATGATGAATTTCTAGGAAATGATCCCAGAAAGTCTGGATGAGGCTCAGGCGAGTAGGGTATTAATCACCAGCTAGAACCAGGGCTATGGGACACGGGCGCTTGCCACTGCCCACAGCCCTGACTGGCGGTATCATCCATATGGATGCTGCTCCATCCAGGCCCACAATCCCAAAAATTCTGTCCTCTGCCCCCAACACTGTCATTGCTTCCCGCCCCGGTACATCACCCCAGGAGCTGACCACAGACGGGTCCCTGAGCCTAGACCACCCAGCCAGGAGCCCACAGCTCATTTGCCTAATGAAGAGCAGATGGGGAGGCATCAGCAGGGAGGCTGCTCCAGGGCTTTTAATATTTCCTTGGCAAACTCCTGTGGTTTTTCGGCTGCCTTCGCGCAGCCGCGGCGTGCTGGACCGGGTTCGCGGCCGACATCAGCATGCAGATGGGTTTGGGGAAGCTGACGTTAGTGACGGTGCGGTGACAGCGATGCCCACCCACCCACTGCCCCCATTGGGTTATTTTTAAGTCTCAGCCTTGCAAGCTAATCCCGGGAGGATGCTGGAGGGGTGAGACATTGGAGTATCAGCATCCTGAGGAGCACAGGGCCCCGGCAGTGCCTCAAAGACTCTTTAGGGGCAATTTGTGTCATTTAACAACTCCCAGCTAGCCAGCTAGGCTTTCTTGATAACCAGTGGAGAGGAAAAGGCCTTTCTGGGTCACGTACCCGTGGACCCCCTTGAGATCCAGCTCTGGGGTATGTTGAGTCATGTCCAGGATGCTCTGATTTTGGAGCCAGCCCTGTTCTGAGCAGGGGGTTGGACCAAAGACCTCCATGGATGCCTTTCCTAGATCCTGTCTGATCTTATCTTGATGGCCGCCAGGCAGCTACCCCAACGGAGGTGCCACCAACACCTGGCTCTGCCAGAGTAGGTCTCCTCTTTTGCCATAGGGCTGGCAGAGGGGTAGCTGGTCTCCTGTGACCTCTGCTGATGCTTGGAGGTCCGCTCAGGTGGGGTATGTAGCCCTGGGGACCTGGACCATAGGACATGCATCCTCTCCTTGAGACCATGCACCTTGCACAAAGGACAAGGACACGTAGCAGGCTCTCGGTGTCCAACTGCTCCCTGAAAGCCACAGCAATGTCCCTTTCTCGTAGTGTGAAGGCTGAGGTCATCAAATACTTTGCCCAAGGAGGGCCAGAAGCTCTGCTAACCAAACGTGGTCATCCCCTGAGCACCTTCTCCTTCTTGCAGCCTTTCTATTTGGCCCTGCAAATTGCAGTGTGCAGTGACAGGATCATATCGAAGAGCTGGCCATCTCCCAGGAGTTAACGACCTGCTTTGCAATCCCGTCTCAAGGTGCTCAGGCCCGTTTGCTCATTTGGGACTAGATGGACTTGTTCAACAGGCCATGAGGATCAGCTGCTGTGCTGGGGCATTGCACCCACACCCTATTTGCAAACAGGCTGTGCTGACACCCATATGGCATCTTGTCCTGCTGCCAGGCTGCAAAATGCACTCAGACATGAGACAGGAGCAGAACTGCATCAGGCTGGGGGTGGTGGAGCTGCTTCACCTAAAAAAGGTCTTAAGAAAGGCATTGCACCCTCTTGCATCCTAGCCGAGGAGGTCTGCAGGCACCTGCCAGTGCTTGGCTTGCATCCCACATCCCAGTGCTGGGTTCACAGCTTCACTAATGGCATTGCAGGAGTGCTCAGGAGACCAGGATGGCTGGTCCAGCAGTGCGACCATGGATGAGGTTGTGCAGAGAGGTTCATAGCCCAGGTGAACAGCTGATCAAGGACATCCTTCCAAAATAAACCTGTTTCCAAATGCAGAGATGGTACCAAATCTCCATCATGAAGGACACATACCAAGGTCCTTCCCAACGTGGGTCTCAGATGGTGTCCACCTCCATCCATGCAGTTGGGCTTGCACTTGGGCTCCTTTCCCAACAGTAGCCAGCAGGTTTCCAACCTGCTTGCCCCAGTTTTGATGAGAGAAGGGTGAAAGGATGTTAACCAAGTATCGAACCTCTGTGTGGCAGGTAGAGATGGAGCTGGAGTAGCAGATGGGCAGCTGGATGAAAGGTAGATGGTGACCAGGCTCTTCCCTTGACCTTAAAACCAAAGGTCATGGAAAGAAAGGCTGATTCCCTGGCTGTCTCGCACGCTGCAGCTCTGTTCAAGCAAGGGGAACTTCAAAGGGAATATCAACACCTCCATCCCCTGGAAAGTCTCATGGATGAAAACCAGGACCCTGCCTTGAGTGGCCACGTGCGCCTGGGTGGACATCCCGGCACAGGGACAGGGACCCGCTGCTGGCACCCCGATGCTCCCACTGCTAGTCTGGCACTCTGCTCCCATCCCTTGGTGTGGTCCCAGGGTATTTCTAGGGCATCATTAGCACTCCCATGGGGGACTCTATTTTCCCCTGGGGTGGACGTGGTGACCCCTTGCTCCTTGCTGCCACATCCCCTTAGCACCAGCAGAGGACTCTGCTGCAGCAGGGTTCAGCCTATTCAACTAAACGGTTTCCCTATTAAAAATCAGTGCAGGATGCTGGCTGCACTACGGGGACCACAGTCTTCCATGCATCTTCCACCATCTCCCAGTGATCATCCCACCTGCTGGGATCTCAGCTGGAAACTCCCCACCCCTTTCTTTCCAAGTTCAAAGGTGAGACTTGGGTGGTTTGAAGGCATGTCAGGGCTCCCCCAGGATTTGGGGAGGAGGGCTGGAAATGGGGTTGTGGCATGATGTCTTTTCACAGCGGGTGGTATAAACAGAGGAGCAGGATCTGGCAGGGGATCTCCTGCTCTACCCAGCAGCATCAAATGGGGCTGCAAAACCCACCCAGCCAAGATGGTTTTTTTGGGGAGGCTGCTTCAGCACCTCCTTTGCTGTGAAGGCGGATGGGTGATGAGCCACAATCAGGCAGCTTTCAGCTTGCCGGGAGGATTTGTTGCTGTTCTTGTGTAAATTAGGAGGCTTTGGGGTACAGAGGGCTCTTTCACATGCTTTCTCAAGCCCTTGGAGGGCAGGCACTGGGCAGGGCTCAGGCACGAGGACTCAAACCTTTCTCCTCTCCTGGAGCGTGGGAAGGATGCTTTGTGTGCATATATGTGCTTATACATGTGTGCATATACGTGCTTATATATGTGTGCATATACATGTGTACATGTGTGCATTCGCAGTGTGACAGTCCAGTTGCTCCCCAAAACATGGCCCAACATGTTGGTGGTTAGCCAGTCCTTAAAACTGCAGGTATTTAGGGAGAAATAAAAAAAAGAAAAGGATATTTTCAACTTTCAGGCTTTCCTGAGGATTTATTTGCCAAAGAGTCTGCAAATATTGGTATTATACCCATGAAAGCCTTAAAATAAACTCCTTGCAAAGCTGGGTGATTGGCGTGCTATTTCACACACCCACTGGTTTGGTTTCTTCCAAAGCAAATGCTGCCTTGGCCCATCCATTTTTGGGAATTTCTGTCTGTGGGATTTGGGAATCTCTTCCCTCTGTTTGAACCCAACGCTGGTCTCTTGGATGGCTTTGGGGCACATCTGTCACCTTTCCTTGCTCATCATTAATTAAGCCAGGACTCACTACGCAAAAAAGAAGTGAGTGTACCAAGTAGCTTACAGTAACAACATGGCTCGCTGCCTGCCTCTGCCACATTAAGGGTCTGCTTCCTAGAAAGGCATGTTCAGGAAGGAAAAGCCCTGTACTTGGTGCTGGGAAGCAGAAGTATGAATCCCTCCAGCCCACGTGGCGGATTTATTTGCTTGGCAGGAAACCCTCAGTGCTCTTAACTTTCTCTTCCTGCTCCCTGTTGTAAGAGATATTTAGAAAAAGTGGTTTCGGAGGATTTTTTTTATTTCCCTGAAGTAAGTGCACGATCTCTGTGTTCCACATCAATGGATATTATTCTTGCTTAATTCTCATTCTTGGGTTTGAGTGACTCACATGAGCTACACAGAAGTCATCGGAGTAAAAGCTTGGGTGTGATGCTGTAAAACCCATGAGCTAAAGCTATTCATCTGCGAGTGCTTCGTCCACATAGCATTCACCCTGGGGTGGGACTTCAAAACCTGGGCTGAAAATCAAGATCAGGTTTTCAGAGACTGTATTTTGGGATGACTAATTTAGCAATTTTGGTGCTTGCAGCTATTTCTTTGCCTTTATGCTTTTGAGCCTTCATGTTTTGGCATCTATAAGGGCTAGAGAGTTTTTAAAAAGAGAAACCAAAGCAGAGCTTTCTCCCATGGTGCAGGGGGCCATGAAGTGCTTCTCCATCCCACACTGCAGGGCAGTGGGCATTTATCGTGTCTGCATATTAAAGACATTGCTGGGAGATCAGGTGCAGCAAAAAGGCACAAAACCAATCTGAAGGCTGGAGAAATCAGTCTCAGGATGAGACCGAAGGACTTAGAGATGCTCAGATTATTGCCAGGCAGATTTCAAGGTAACATGATCACAGTTTATAATAAATGCATCAACTGAGATGAGTGATACGTTGGCAGAGAAAGGCACAGCAAAAGCCAGGCTGGGAAGCAAGTGGCAGATAAATTGCAATGGAAAACAAAATGCATACTTTTTCATGGCAACTGTGGTTAGGTTCGGAAAACCTTCTTCTCCTGGTGACTGTAGAGGAAGGTGAGAAACCTTTGAGAACAAGAGGTTTCACTCCAACACGTGGAGTAAAATCTCTTGGCTTGGTGGCTCCGTGAATTGCTGGGTGAAGCAGAAAAATGTGGTCTGTGGGATCGAGACTAATTACTTAGAGATTCATGCATTGATTACTTAATCTAGCAACTTCTGGTCTTCAACACGAGTGGCCTACCAGAAGCTACCCACCAAGTCCTTGGAGATACAACCAAGATGATCAGCTACCGAATTTGTCATGCTACCAGGGGGTCTGGCCCCTGTAAAGCCCTGCAGTGCCCATACAGCTCTCTCTGTACCTGGGTTTTGCCAGAACGGATGGTGTCAGCCTTCTGCAAGAATTTAATTCAGGAGACATTAGGTGGAGGTTAAGATTCACAGAGGAGGTTTCACTTGGCAGATGGACTCCAGAAGCAGTGGTCTCTTGTGAGGCATTTTCTACTTGGTAAATTAGAGGTTTCAGGTCAGCCCATTGCAGTTACGGAGCAGCGCTGTAAGGGTCTGCAGTGCAATGCCCATGGGCACACTGTAAGGAGCTGCATGGCCCCACTGGGGATGGGTTAAAGGGAGGTCTGAAGACCTTCTGAGGTTCAGAATTTCACTTTGATCAGCTATTAGGAGCCATCCTGGGGTGTACTAGGATTCTCCAACCTGTCTCTACAGCAAATTTTCACCTGGGACAGTTATGTTGCTCCTCCAGGTCTTCCTGTCTCTGAGAAGCAAGGATGTGGGATGAGCACTGGTGATACTGGGCTTTCTGGAAAAGCGGAAACGGCAGCAAGATAAAGTGAAACCCTCCCCAGTGAGCTGCTGGGTTTGCAGGTGCTCCAGCAGCCCTCTCCATCTCAGCTCCATCTCACCTTGCCCAAGGATGAGAAGACCTGTCTTTTGGGGTGACCAGCTCTTCCATGAACTCCTCCAGGAGTTTAGGTGCTGGAGGTATCTAGTGTGGAGCCCATCTGGAGTCTGAAACATGTCTATGACATTCAACAACCCAGTTTCCAGTATCCCCAGTATCGCCTCTTCTTTGTACTCATGGGAGGAGACGGCAGAAGAGTGCTCATAGTAGAAATAAATTTATTTACTATAAGAAATCTGAGGTGTCTGCATGTTACAAAAATAAAAAGGTAAAGTCATTGTCACAAAACCCTTTTTTTTTTTTTAGTATAAGTTAGTGCTTTAACAAACAACAACAAAAAATTCTATATATAAATTTCCAGTTGGTACCTCTCCAACCGCTCTCCATCTGAACAGTGCCGCTAGCTTGTGCGGGACCAGGATCACGGAGAGACCCCCCCCTTGATGGGACTGGCAATGTTGCCCAAGGCGGTGGTTTGAAGCTGGCTGATGCCAGCTCAGAGAAAGGTGGGCTCGCTGAGCAGGAACACAGGAGTGAACTTTGAGCACATTTTTGCTGAATTATTCAGAGCACGTAACTTGGTGTTCACACGCTTTTTGGCAAGTGCAGGAGACCAGGCAAGACTTGGCCTGGAGTAATGTTTGTACCAGTTCAGCGCTTCGGTGGAATTAATTTCTCCCAATTATTTGTCCCACCCCGGTGACTATGTTGTGACCCTCCCCATAAAGCCCAGCTCTTTTCACAGGCACAAAGACAAAATGGTGCTGCCGTGGTGCAAGTCCTATCTTAACCCAACCCTATCCTAAAAGTTCACTCAAGGATGAGATGAACCACCTTACAAATGTCCTATTTTTCTTTGCTGATAGTGCTCAGAGCTGAGACAGTCCCCTCGTTTGCCTCCTGTAGTTGTGACATTGTTGGCTGGGACAAGAACCCTCCATGGGACCATGGTTCCACTGAGCCAGGACCTCAAGAACCTCCCAGTTGCCCCTTTATGGTCCCAGTTGCCCTTGGCTGAACTTGGCCAGTTATGTCGTGGCGTGTCTTTATCTCCACCAAGCCACTTCATAAGAAGCAGGGATGGGAGGAACTAAGAAGAGGTCTGAGGAATTGGTCTAAACCAGGACCAAATGTGTTTGCCTAATCCTAAAATAGAGCCAGGGCTGCTTTTACAAAATATGACTCGTCCAGTGCTGCAGCATAAGCAATTTTCATTTTTGGGGTGAGAAATCAGCATCCTTGCGGCAAGGCTGGGCAAGGAAACCATGGACCTGGGCTCTTGGCTCTCTAACCCAACAATTACAGAGAGAAAGACCAAGTGGACCTTCTGGTGAAGTGTTTAGTGGATATTTTCTCCAGTTTACTTTGAACTGTCCTGGCTGATGGGGGATGCAAGGCCAAATCCAGACAGGACTGAGGTTAAGCTATTTGTATGGCTCCTAAACCCAGGGTTTAGCACTGCCACATTTCCCAGGGAAGGTCCACACGGTCAGTAAGGGATATGCTGACTGGCTCTAGTGGAGCACTGAGATTACTGGGATTAGGAGGAGACCAGAGAGCAACATCTGGACAGCATTTTGGGTCACAGCAAGCTGCTAAATGTCCCAGAGGGCTGTCACCTCTGAGCAGCAGTGAGGGTGTGGCAGCACTCAGCCAAGGGGATGAGCAGCGGTCTTCACTTCTTTGCTGGAAACATGAGTCACTAGTAAGGGGGTTAAAAACAAGACATGAAGAGCTCACCCTAAATTTTAATGAGCTGGAAAAGATTATTAAAGTCAGCAGCTGAAAGAAAGCTACAGGTTCCTAAAAGCTTTTCAAGGGTGAACGTTGCTGTTGGGAAACATTAATGGGTCTTTTGGAAGATGTTGACCCCACTGGAGAAACTTACAGGGGACCTGCTTCATGGTACCCATAAACTCCAGTGGGATGGTACCAGTATATTCCAGTGGCATGGAAGGTCCACCAGCAGCCTTTTCAATGGGAAGCCAGGCCTTGGACAGAGGCTAGGAGTCCCCTCCCGGCTCTGCCAGCAGATGCCGGGGCTTGAAGCTGGGACGGCATTTCTTCAGGGATGCAAAGCTGTGGGAGACCCTTTCCCACTGTGGGTGGTATTTGCGCTTGACATTTTCATCGACCTGTTTAGCAGAACTGCAGCTGACTCTCCTCATCAACCAAAAGACTTTCCTCCCTTGCCAAGGCACAGAAAAACTCTTGCTACCTTTGTGCCAGGGAATCTCGAGAAAGGCAGATGGATTTTGTTAGGGGGACCTTTTGCACACAACGCTTCTGCTTTAGAAAATGATCTAAGACATTCAGGTCATGATTTTTTTTTAGCAGATTTGGGCACTGCGATAGAGGTCACCGAGCCTCACTGGTGGAGAGATGCCATTCAGCATTGAGCAGAGAGGCAGGCTGGGACGAAGAGGCAAAGATACGGCGTTTGTGTGTTTCACCATAGCGGCATCTTCCTGAAAAAATAAGTTTGAAACAGCGACAAGCAGAGAAGTGCGTTTAACACGAAGTGGGTGCGAGCCAAGGCAGCACAAACACCAAAAGCCTCAGGCCCCAAAGCATCCTGACCTCCCTTCACACCTGGGATAAACCCTTCTGTCGCGGAGACAGTGCTGGCCATGCCGGAGCAGAGCTAGGATTTCACATTGTTGGATAATGTGTCTGTGTCATTGCTGGTTCCCAGGTGATTGTTGGGCACGATGCTCAGCGCCATTTCATTTTGAGGCTTCCCTGGCATTTTGTGGCCAGCAAACTTCATAAATCGCTGTCCTGCTAAGAAATACAAAATGGGATCCAAGCAGCTGTTGGTGCTAGCTAGGGGACGAGTCACCTTATAGACTAAATTGATAGCATTGAGGGTCTGACAGCTCAAGTCCCAGCTCCGGAAGGAATAGTACAAAGTACGAGTGACATGAAAAGGAAGAAAACAAACAATGAAGACCACCAAGACGATGATTATCATCTTGACCGACTTCTTTTTGGATCGGGACAGCCGAGAGATCCCCCATGTAGGCTGCAGCAGCCTCCGGGCCATTAGGCAGTAGCAGACGATGATGATGAGGAAAGGGATGCAGAAGAGCAGCACCAGCATCACTGAACTGTAAATGACAAACTGGCCAAAGAGGTCCTTGCTGGACGTGTCGTGGCAGGTGATGGTGTCACGCTTCACACTGGTGGTGACGAAGAAGAGCACGGGTGACTGGCACACAACAGTCACCACCCACACGATGACTGACACCCTCCGGGCGTAGCGAACATGTCCCCACTTCAGTGACTTCAGTGGGAAGCAGATGCCCAGGAATCGATGGATACTGATGCAGAGGAGGAAAAGGATGCTGCAGTAGAGGTTGGTGTAAAACAAGAAGCGGACTATCTTACACAAGCCCACACTGAAGGGCCAGTTGTCCCCCATGGCATAATAATACACCAGGAGGGGCAGGGAGACCACGTAGAGCGTGTCGGACACAGCCAGGTTGAACATGTATGTGGTGGAGGCGTTCCAGGTCTTGATCCTGAAGATGAAGACATAGAGGGCCAGCAGGTTGAGAAAGAGCCCCACCACGCACACAATGCCGTAGGAGACGGGCAGCAGAACATACTTGAAGTCCTCATCAAATATGCACTTGTAGGTGGTGTCTCCTGCACCACCTGGGTCCAAGGAGCTGTTGATGTCTCTGTTCCAGGATGGAGGAGTTGTTAGGTTCGCCATCACCCTGGAGGGAAAGCAAAGAGACTGTAAGGACACGGAGGTGAGGAGTCCCTGGAAGAGGTGGGTTAGATGAGAAAACCCCAGTGCCACAGTGCTGTGACACATGGCATGGTCCACGTTGTCATTATTACTATATACTATTATATACCCTTCCCTTCTCCTCCTGTCGAGGTTGCCATCAACACTTGACTGTGTCTATCCAAAAGCTACCCACAAGCATGGCTCACTCTCTGGCAGGCAGTGCCATCTTGGTGCAGGTGACAACGACTTGAGAGGTGGCGGTGCATGCCTCCTGCCAGCACATCGCATGCCCACAAAGACCATGGCCTCATTGCGCTGGGTGTTGACACAACCGAGGTAGTCCCTAGCATGGAAGACTTATGATCAGGCAGATAAAGGGAGTTTTATTTATCCTCCTTTTGCATCTGGAGCACGGAGGAGGAACTAAGCTGCTCTGAAGTCACAGACAAATCCCAGGTCACACCTGGGCGTCCAGCTCAGATCTCCTGCAGCCCAGGTCAATGTCCCAAACCACCCTTCCCACCCGGTTCATGCAGATTTGGTCTCCTGCACTAGAGAACAGGAAATATGCTTCATTCTGTGCTTAACATTTCACTCAGCTGAGCACCGTGAAAGGTGGATCCTACTAAACCCCAGGCAGAAAGGGCAAGGAAAGGGAACCTGTGCTTTTCAGTGAACAATCCCTGTGTCTGGCAGGGCCCTGATTTCAGAGGTCCTCAGCTCCTTCTGGCACAGCAAACACCACCACAACATCTGGAGGCCCCTGTAATCAAACCTTGCCAAAGGCAGCATGTTCTCCACCACAGGGGCTCTGCCTGGGTTGGTTGTTGCTGATGATGGGTTTTTAACGGGTTTAGTGTCGGGCTGATGGTGGCCATCTCACTGATCCTCCTTCCTGGCCTGGAGACCTGCTCCTCCAGCATCACCACCACTAAAAAGTCTGCCCATGCTTGTGCAAAGCTGGTTTATACATGGGGATGACCAGCTGAGACGAGAAAAATGGACTCGAATGAGTCTCTGCAGACACACAGAGTCTGGCACTGTCTGTGTCAGGAGGGACAAGGGCCCTTTTGTGTGTCGGGGACAGCCCACGACCCAGCTGACACATGATCACTCAGCAAGCCCATCAGCCAGGAATCAAATTAAAATATATTTGCCTCCCTTCCCGTAAAACAAGGCGGTTTGATCTCACTGCTGTACCCTGTTACAGGGAGCCCACAGAAATGGGGTTACAGGGAGATGAATCCAGCGCAGGAGCTCAGAGACTGGGAGCTATTGCAGGAGAAAAGGTTTGAGTAAAGATGCCCTTTGAATGAGTATGTGGGATACGCCCTAACCCAAATCCCACCATGATTTTAGGTGGAAAAGAGCAATACCAGCCTTCTCAGCTAAATAGTTCAGCTCTAACCTGGTGCCACTATGCTGTGGGATGGCGTGGGCATGCCCTTTCTTGCAAACAAGCACTGTTTTGACCCATAGCTATCCTGCACCTACCTCCAATTCAGACCCTGCAGGGAAGGGTGCAATGAGAGTCTCCTAGAAGCTGCCAACCTGGATGATCTCTCACCAAAGCGAAGCACTATGGCATTAAAGAGCCTTGACAACTTGACAACTTGAGCCTTGAACCTTGACAGCTCATAGCTGATGGAGAAGGGGTGAAGTGATGCCTCCAGCCCATCACATGGGGATAAACCCAGTCCTTGCTCCAGGGACTGGATCAAACAACCTGTCCAGATGTGGCACGGACATGATTCCTGATGATGTCTCCCCCATTTCTCTGCTTTTCCCCTTGGAGCAGGCCACAAACAGCTCTGGCTGAGGCTCACACTTCCCAGAGACATGGGCAGAAACCACACACACGCTCACACCCTGACTGATCTGCAAAATCTGCAAAAACCCAAATATAACTTCGGGAACTACTCTCCGATGAACATGAGGAGCCAGGGTCGATCTTGCTCTGTCCTAGCCCCAGGGATTTGCTTTTCCTGTGCCCAGTTCAGCTTTGGTTCCATCACCCTTCATCCCGCCTCCCTCAAGTCCTTGGCAATGGGGTTATCTCTGGGGATGGAGAGGGTTGACAGTGCTTGGACAGATGGGAAAACACTTTCTAGCTGCTCTTCTCCCTAGCTTCTTCATTCCCTCTGAGCTTTGCAGATCTGTGGCCAACAAGACAGAGGTTACCTGCACACCTGGCAGCCAATTAAATGGGCCAGACAGGCCACCGTGACCAAAAGAAGCCACACAAGATGCCCTAAAAGGTGCAGGGAAGGGTTACAGAGCTCCAGAGACTTCAGCCTTGCACATGGTTTCTCCATAACTTCACATCTGCATCCTGTCTGTCCCCTGCAGACAACCCACCACCCAGCTCTGAAGCACCGATGGGGGCAAGATCACCCCATCTTCCAGCCCACCTCCATGCAGGGTCCTGCAGTCCCAGCTAGAAAACCCAATAATGTGTTTGAAATCCTTCCGTAAGCCAAGGTGGGGAATATCCTCCAGCGTGCAGGGCAGCACAGGCTGCCCCAGGCCATGCTGCGGCCACGGATGTGCCAAGATGCACATCTGCATCTTCAGGACAAGGAGCAAACAGGGCTCTCTGGTTGGCTTGAACAGGGTAATCACAGAAACAAAACCCTGCTCACAAGGCAGCCTTGTCCCTGCCGTTGTGCTCTCCCTTCTTTTCCTTCTGGAAATGCAAAAGCCTTTCTTTTTTCTTTTTGTCCCTACTTTTGCCCAGAATCCCTAGGACAAAACTTGCTGTGTCTGTCGGGGCCATGGCTGCGGTCCACCCCCTCGCCCCCGGCCCCGTTGCATCCGCAGTGACGGAGCCAGAGAGGACACGGCCAGCCAAGGCGTGTGAAGGCACAAAAGCTGGCAGCTGCCCTTTCCTCTGCCTACGGGCCAGATGGCATGAACGCCAGCTCTCACAGTGATGCATCAAGCCCCCGGTGGGGACGGAGGAAGCAACAGCATTCCCTGAGGATGCCAAGCAGGATAAATTCTTCTATGACTACCAAAAGCAAACCCACCACGATGCTTCAGTAAGGACCACCTGCATCTGCTTCGTTGGCTTTCCTGGCCCTTCCCAGGGTCACGGCAGGAGGTTTTTTCCTCTGGTGTTGAATGCAGGTGACCATGCACAGCTTTTTAGGTGCCCTCCAGCCACCCGTGCACAGCAAGGGCATCGCCTCGACCAGCTTCCTCCACGCTGGGCCATGCATTGGGCCTGGATGAACCTGGCTGCAACGGCTGGGTCATCTCTCTCTTTGCAGCATGGCCTTGGACCTGTTTATCCCATAGGAAGTGGGGTTTTTTCCCCAGAAGACAGGTACCGTCAACTGTAGTGGATGAAAACAGCATAGGAGAGGAGTCCTGTGATGAGAGGAGCCCAGGCAGGTTGGTGTTGTAATCCTGGCAGCCACGTGCCCTCAAATATATATACCCACAGGCATGTGCATGTGATGCCAGCATCCCAAAATGCTCCCGTAACAGTATCTACCACGGCCGGGCAGGGGATATTTAGATGAGCCAATACAGGGGAGGAGGGGGCTGTCATCGGAGAAGGTCACGGGCAGTCGAGGGATGGGCAGCACCCAGGGCCAGCACAGGGTGACCAGGGGTTGGACACTGAATCACTGAGTAAAGGGCTTTAATCCTGGTTTCTGCCCCATTTTTCGGCATTCCTGGTGCCGTCCCAGCAGTCACCATCCATCCTGAGGTGTTTTGTGCTTGGGAACCTGCCAGCAGAAGCAAAGTCACAAAAGCAAACAAAGCGCAACCAAATCACGGCTGCGATGAATGCATTTTCACGAGGGGTTGATGAGGTTTAATTGACCTTCCCAAATAATTAATACGGATTAATTTACCAGCAGGACCTCACAGACGCAGCCCTTCGTTCTGCTGGTGTGAATCCCTGGGAAATCAAACCCGCACGGTGCAGACGCACCGACTGCGACCGCAGCTCCCATCGTTTCACACCGGAGGTCAAAACCACGATCCATTTACTGCATCTTCCCCACCGACTCCTTTGCAACAGACACAAGGAGAGCGTGGGTGTTTTCCCTGCCCTAATTTATAGGCATTTAGTAGACTCATCAAAATCCTCACTCCGGATCAGGAACTACTCGAGACGCTGGGAAGCAAACGACCTGGCATCATTTTTCACTCCTTTGGGACTGTGGTTGAAGCCTTTTGCAACCAAAAGCAAACAGACAGCGTGTTCGGATGCTACCGAGCCTGTCTGGTTGGGAGACGTGAGATGCGACCAGGCTGAAATTTGAGCCTGGCCAAACTGCCTGGTTTTCATCCACCCTTTCTATTTGGCTCTTTTCTGCCGTGGTGACCTTCAGCGCCTTTCTCCTCCGGGCTGGCTCCGGCCACCAGTGTGGGCTGAGGACATCCCCAGCCATCCCGGTCCCACCATCCGCATTGCTCCCCGGTGCTTCTCGCCAGCGATCCCAAGGCAAGATACCTCCAAGATACATCTCCAAGATAGCCAAAAACAAGGTTTAAGCCTCTTAAGGGCCTTTACCCATCTCCTTGCCCAGACCTCCAGGCAATGCCCCCTCTTTTATCCCCCATGGGTCTGACCTACCCCTCATCCCATCCCAAAAATAGCCAGAAACCCACATTCCTCCCCAAATGAGTTTGCAATCAATTAGTGTTTCTCTTATTTTCCTCAGAAAAGCACCTTGGAGAGCACTGGGCAGCTCCACTCTGGCTGGCACAAACAGAGCTGCTCCACTGAAGCATTCCCGTGCCTCAGTTTCCCTTCCTGCCTCCAGGCTGAGAAGCAGCAGAGTTGAATTTGTTTTCATCGTGAAAAGTATTTTTTGGGGGGAGTTTTGCTTTCCTAGAGGGTTTTTTTAGTCTCTTGACTCAAGCTAAAAAGGTGAGAAGAAGTTTGGATAAAAGATATGATTTCAAAAGAACTTTATGACTTTGTTTGTAGGTCAAAATGTTTCGCTTTGAGCCAAATGACATTTTCCAGGAATTTCTGGTTTCCCTTAAGAAACTCCCTGAGCTCCTCTCTGAAACAACCTTCCTTCAAGCCTCTGCTTCCCAGGTGGTACCAAAACTTCCTGCTTTCATCCACACCACGGGAAGACTCTGCAGTTTAACCAAAGCTGTGGCTTTGGAGTGAATTAGATAAAAGCATAAACCCATCAGTGCCGGCACCCGTGCGTAATTAAAGCCACTTTTGTTCAGTTGAACCTGACTCAGTTCCCAGCACAACAGGTCTCTGGGGACGGATCCTGCTGGAAGCAAATACCACCCTGGCCACTATTTAATCCCGTCATCAACACTTCCCTTCCTGCTACAGCAAAGGTGATGCTCCCTGCGTGTTTTGCCCCTGCATCCCTACATCACCTGCCCTCTGGGAGACTCTGCAGCATCCTGCGGGCTTGGGGACAGATCCTGTTTGAGCCCCCAGGCCTTGATTTTTATTTATTGCGGGGGGAAAACAGGGCTTTCACATCCTTTAGGCTTCCTGGAGATAGAAAGCAACGCTGTGCTGGTTTTTATACCAGGAATTTGACTTTGGTTTTGCCCTCCACGATTTTCTAGTGCTCACCGGAGGAAGCAACAGTCGGACCGGGAGAAGAGTGCAGGACCAGTTTCTGGTCAGTCTCCTGCTTTTGGTAACTGTTTTACTCTACAAGCCCTTTATCTGGGAGAAATGACATTTCCACAGAGACCTAACAGCCTCCTGCCCAAACCAAGGGAGTCACCCATTAACACCACAACCCCCCCGGCAAAACCAAATACGCTCTGCCCATCTGGGAGATAACCAGCATCAGAGACCGGGCATAACCCAATTATCGGGCTCCACCACAGCACCGGCAGTTACTGTGAAGCCAAAGCAGCACCAAACCCCAGAAAACTCCATGCGGCGCAGACTTTGGGGGATAATTTGCTCCTCTATAAGAAGCATGCTGTAGGAGCAAAAGGGTCTTTGCTTCATGGACCGGTTCCTGTCCAGGCGTTACCGGGGGATGCTCAGCATTAAGGAGGGATGACGGCGTGGCCGGCAGCACGCTCCGCTGCCAGCGAACTATTCATGGCTTTGGCTTTATGTCAATAACTGGAGATAAAAATCACATTGGGCAGAGACGGGGTAAAGCCACTCAGTGCCAGGACAGTTAAAAATATTTCTTGGGGTTTTATAACCCACTAAGCCCCAGGACGCAGCTGCGCTCCAGAGCTCAGCAGCGTATTTAGGAGTCTCCCCCTTTGCACTGGGGCTCCTTAACCCACCAGCCACCAAAGCTGCCTTTGCTCGGGTGTAAATGAGGAAGTGGAACTCGGGGCACACGCCTGGCACTAACAAAATGGCCCAATTTCGGCAGCCACAAGCCTTGTGCCGGCGGCACTGTCACCCAGAACCGGCAGCCCCCCAGGAGTGGGGTTTGCTGCTCTCTGCCTCATACACAGGAAGGCAGTGGGTTGCCAAATGGGTTTCGTAATAAACCGATAAGAAAACTGGAGCAGAAAGAGAAAAAAGATGTTTCACCCTTAAAGGTGCTCCTGCAGTGATGTCAGCCAGCACCCAGCTCCGGAGAAGAAGGTGTTTTTGGGGTTAGGAGCTAAGAAAAGGAGTCAAAGGGTTTGAAACCAGAGTCTCACCGATCCCGGTGCAAATTAAAACACCCTCAAATAAATTACACCGGGACCCCAGCATGCAAAGAGGTGGAAAAACACAAGCCAGAGTAAAGCAGAGAGTCAGCTCCAAGGCTTTTACCAGAGGTGTGTACGGGAAACCCCTAATAAACAGCCAGAGAATTCCCCCGGGAAGGGAGAAACCGAGCGGCAAAGACATTATTGGGAATTAACGCATAAACAATCAAATAATTCATGCAAAGAGGAGCAAAGGGAGCCCAGGCGGCTTCCTGGCGTGTCTGGCTCAAACCATTCATGCCAGCACCAGCCCATGCCAGCGGCTCGCTGCCCACCGCTGCTCCCAACACCCCGTCTTTGGGGCAGTTTGGGGGTTTGGGGGCAGTTTTAGTGGCGGTACGTGCAGTATGTGCGCCCACACCGAAGAGGAGAACTGGGGTTCGCCTCTGCCCTTGCAAGTGCTCCGCTCCCTGCTTTGGGTGCGTGGGGACCCTGCGTCACCCATGTCACCCAGCCAGCACCCAGTGCCACCCCCGTGCGCGTGCACGTGTGTGTGCAAGGGGTGCGTGCGTGTCCCCCCGCTCCCACGCCGCGCACACCCGCACCCCGCGGGTGGCACCCGCGCCGCCCCCCGCTGTCGCACCCACCCTGCGTGGGCAGGACACGCACCCACCTGCTC
>WEKW01022999.1:486-29591 GCA_013389905.1 Sula dactylatra | reverse complement strand
CGGGGCTGGGAGCGGGGCAGGACCGGGGGCAGGACCGCCCTGCCCGGGGCTGGGACCGGGGCTGGGACCGCCCCCCCTCCGGGGACGGGAGCGGGACGGGAGCACCCCCTCCGGGGATGGGGTCAGGGCTGGGACCGGGGCCAGACACCCCTCCCCAAGGGGCTGGGACCGGCGCTGGGACCGGGACTGGAGCCCGACCACTCCCCCCCCACCACCAGGTTTGGAATCGGGGCTGGGGCTAGGACAGGGGTCCCCGCCTCCGGGGATGGGAGCGTGGATGGGATCGGGGCTGGGATAGGGACCGGAGTATCCCCCCACCGGGGCTGGGACCGGGGCTGATGCTAAGCCAGAAGGCCCTCTCCAAGGATGAGAGCATGGGTGGGATCGGGGCTGGAGCCCCCACTCCCGGGATAGGACCGTGGATGGGATCAGGGCTGGGATAGGGACCGGAGTATCCCCCCACCGGGGCTGGGACCGGGGCTGATGCTAAGCCAGAAGGCCCCCTCCAAGGATGGGAGCACGGGTGGGATCGGGGCTGGAGCCCCCACTCCCAGGATGGGACCGTGGATGGGATCCAGGCTGGATCCCACCACCCCGAGGCTGGGGCCAGTCGCCCCCACTGCATCTAACTCCCACCCACCCACAGNCCCCCCCCCCCCCCCCGCATCTTGGGGTGTCCTGGTACTGGAGACCCCACATTCCCTTCCCTGGAGCATGGAGTAGCCACACGCAGGTAAGGGGGTCCCAAGACCAGCCCTGGAGGGGATTAAATGCTTCTGAACAGGGTGGATGAGCCCGACTTGGCACTTCTACCACGGTGACCCTGATGTGGGGACACTGTCCCACTGTGGGTGACACCGAGCTGTGACATTGAGCCCGGGGGGGTACCAATGCACCTCAGGTGATGCCCTGCAGTGCATCCCTCGCCGCAAGCTGGCTTCATTTCCAAGGGAAGTGGAGAGACGGGGGACATGAGATGGTAAAGGGCCTTTGAGGCCAATTTTGGCTCTAGTTTTAGCTCTCAGGACCTGTTCCTGCCGACCAGTCAGCGAGCTGTCAAGTCAAAACCAGCTGCCTTGCCACAAACACCCTGGGGTGGGGTAATTTATTTTAGAGAAGAGTAAATTTGGGGGCCAGATTCATCACAGCTTCTCCTGCTCCACTCTTGTTTTCCTGGGAGCCACGTGCTGCCAAAACGCTTCTTCCTTGGGGATACAGGTAAACCCTTGGGAAAGTGGATGCTGCACCTCTTGCATCCCAAAGTTGGGACTTTTCATCCAGGGAAGAGATTGCTGGAGCCAGGAGGATGTGGCAGAAGGTTTGCTCCTTGCCGTGACTTCTCCTGTGAACTGCTGGGGGCTGGGTTCTGCAAAACTTCTACAGAAACATAAGGGCAAACTGGACCATACTGTGGAAGAGAAGTCCTTCAAGGGTTCTATGTTTCTAGGAAATAATGTTGAGTTTGGGTGCTGTAGGTGTGAGCTGGGGGCTTGTGTCCCCCATATCCCCCCAACACTCTATGGAGATGCTCTGAGGTCCTGGCAGAACACGGCCTCCCAAGAAGTTGCAGGAAGCTACGGAGGGCCACCACTCTCTTCGTAGCATTCCCTCTCCCTGCAGATGATTGATGCCCAAGTGAAGCAGTAGCCAAGTTCAACCGTACCTCCCCAGTGGGGCTTAATCACATGGCTGAAAAACCTTCAAATCTGGCGGGGCTGGAGGGTTTCTGGATAGGATGGGGCTGGAGAACAAGCCCCACCAAATCATGTGCTGGTGGTCCAGTTGTTTTCCACCACCGCGAGGGCAGAGCGAGCTGCAGCGCTCCCCCATGTATTCCTCATCTGCGTCCGTGGGCGTAAGCCAGATCCTCCTTCTGCCGCTGGATCTGATTTCACGTGGGGGCTCCTTGGGCCTCCTGGATATGGCTGGGGGGGACAATAAAGCCCCCGAGGGAGGAGGGAAAGGGCACCGATGCCATTTATTATTATTCAAAAGTAGAAAGTGGCAGCCAGCTAAAGAGGCATTAGCCGTTGCAAAAAGGATATGAAATCTGGCATGGAAACAGTGCTGCAGAGGTCTTGCTGACGGACATTCATGCCAGCAAACAACAACAACAAAAAAAGCCTTTTTCCTTTTTCTGATGTAATTTGTTTGAGAAGGGAAAACAATACATCACGTTGAAACTATTTGGGGCTGATAAGGGAGGAAGGACAAGCTTGTTGCTTGCACAGAGGGCAGGGGATGCCTGGGCAGAGCTGCTGAGTGAGGCTCAGATCAGTGAAGCTGCCTAACAGTGCCCTGCCAGGATGCCAGCGTGGTGCTGAGTTAAGCCCATCTCTCCAGGATTTGGAAACATTTCAAGGGCAAGGGTTGGGTTAACTGAACCACAGCACCCTGGCTTCATCCTCCAAATCCTTCACTCTGGCTCCCTCCAAAGGAAGGAAGATGTCCAGAGATGATGGATGGAGATGTGGATAATGTCCAGAGATTTGTTGTCTGTCCTTGCATGAGCTTTGGCCCACATGGTGATTGCTGCTGCTCAGCAGCCCTTGCCTGGCGCCTTCTCCCACAGCCTGGTCCTCCGAGGTCTGAACACCCACAGCTCTTCCACTGCAAGATAAAGCCAAACAACTCAAGACAAGAGGCAGGCAGCTTTTTCATGTCAAGAGGTGATTAATTACGGCCACAACCGGCTGAGAGGTTTGGTTGGCAGCTTATTGCTGGATGCTTCAAACAAGAGATGTTTTTTAAAAGCTTGCTTGGAGCAGGGAAGTGGTCCCCTGGAGGTTTGTCTTCCCATCAGATCTTTTCCAAGCCTGGCTGAAGTCCCAGCAGCTTCCAGCAAGCAGGAGCTTCCCAGCTCCACTGCCCACTGCAAGGAAAAGCCATTCCTTACCCTTCTTTTTCAATTTTTCACCTTTCTGCACTCATTTGGGTGTGAGGGAGATGGCAGGAGGGTCATCATCATGTCTACCCTAACCCACCTTACTCATTTCCATCCTTCACGCAGGTGATGGTCACCCATTGCCCAGGGGACCTAAACCAAGAGCCCCCAAAATCTCAATTTTCCAGCTCAAGAGAAGCTCAAACAAGCCAAAGAAAGAGACAGATGTTTTATATCCAGTTGAGAAGCGAATGATTTGTGCAGCTGCAGTGCAGAAGACGAGGCGAGTGGCGATACTCATTCGGGCTGAGCTGGAAAGCAGCCCCACATTTCCCTTCACGGCTTCATTTTTCAACTGTTTTGGCAGCGATGCAGGTTTCTAAGACGCTTTCAAAACATTTCCATGTAGTCTAGTGGGGAGGAATGCAATACAGGAATGGGAGGACTCGGAAGGACAGGGTGGCCACAGCAGAGCCTGGCGCTGTACCTATGTGTGCAGCTTAAACCTGCAGTGTGAGCAAGGGGACACCGGCAGAAGCACTTGAGACAAGCTGGGATATATCAGATCTCTTTTTCTTGCTTTTTAAAAAAGCCTTAGTGGAAGAAAGGAGGAAAGTTTCCAGGTGTGTCGGGTTGAGCCTGCAGACCTGCCTCGCGTTTGTTGGTGGGGGAGAAAAGGGTCATGAATGCTCATCTAAATCTAGAGTGCAAACTGATGCCCTGATCCAACCTGGCCATGTGCATTTCATCACTTTTCATGGTCTCTTGGCTGGTAAGATCTTCCACCACCTAACTGGGAGGTGGAAATACGCCCTGTGTGACCAGGCATGCAAGAGGGACATCCCACAGGAACAGGACATCCCATGGGAGCAATCTGATTTTGCAGCTTCCCAGGGTGGCTGTAGTTTCCCTCCAGGATGCTCTAATTAGAATCACAGAATAATAGAATCATAGAACTCTTTCGGTCGGAAGGGACCTTTAAAACTCATCTAGTCCAACCCTGTGCCATAAGCAGGGATGTCCCCTACTCGATGAGGTCGCTCAGAGCCCCGTCCAACCTCACCTGGGATGTTTCCAGGGATGGGGCATCTCCCACCTCTCTGGGCAACCTGGGACAGTGTCTCACTACGTTCAGTGTAACCTTCAGTGTAAAATATTTCTTTCTTACATCTAGTCTGAATCTTCCCTCTTTTAGTTTAAAACCGTCACCCCCTGGCCTGTCACAACAGGCCTTGCTAAAGAGACTGCCCCCATCCTTCCTATCGTCCCCCTTTAAGCACTGAAAGGCAGCAATAAGGTCTCCCCCACAGAGCCTTCTCTCCTCCAGGCTGCACAACCCCAGCTCTCCCAGCCTGTCCTCACAGCAGAGCTGCTCCAGCCCTCGGATCATTTCTGTAGCCCCTCTGGCCCCGCTCCAACAGGTCCGTGTCTGCCCCGTGCTGAGGACCCCAGAGCTGGACGCAGCACTGCAGGGGGGTCTCACCAGAGCGGAGCCGAGGGGCAGAATCCCCTCCCTCGCCCTGCTGCCCACGCTGCTGGGGATGCAGCCCAGGAGACGGGTGGCTTTCTGGGCTGCGAGCGCACGTTGCTGGGTCATGTCCAGCTTTTCGTCCCCCAGCACCCCCGAGTCCTTCTCCGCAGGGCTGCTCTCCATCCCTCCATCCCCCAGACTGTACGGATACCGGGGGTTGCCCTGACCCAGATGCAGGACCCTGCACTTGGCCTTGTTGAACCTCATGAGGTTCTCCCAGGCCCACCTCTCCAGCTTGTCCAGGTCTCTTTGGATGACATCCCATCCTTGTGGTGTGTCAACTGCACCGCTCAGCTTGGTGTCACCTGAAAAGTTGCTGAGGGTGCACTCGATCCCACTGTCTATGTCATTGTTGAAGATATTAAAGGTACTGGTCCCAGTACAGACCCCTGAGGGACACCACTCGTCACCGGTCTCCATCTGGACATTGAGCCATTGACTACTACCCTCTGGATGTGACCATCCAACCAATTCCTCATCTGCCAAACAGTCCACCCATCAAATCCAAATTAGGACTGTCAGCAACTTTTAAGGGTTTATAAGAGGCAGCGAAAACCAATCCAGCTGGAGGATGAAGCATGTGTTCATGGTGGTGAACACCAACGGGGTGTGCGGACCTTCCTAGCAGCCAACTGATCTCCAAAGCAGGGTTGATTAGAGAAAGAGGTGTTGGAGGTGGGAGTTGGGGCTGGAAAAGCACCATGAGCCAGTCTCTCTGTCCATCCATCATATGTACGAATCTCCTCCTGCCACCCCTGAGGCTGATGGCATTTGGGGAAGCAGTACCCAAGAGCCACAACCACAGTAGTGGGTGGGTGGGTGCTGAGCACAGAAAGGCAGCCTCCACCCTTTTCCACTCATCCCTGCAACAAGAACCAACAAGCGGGTGCAGACGGGGCACAGGGGACCTTTGCTGTCGGGGGCCGCATCCAGCTGGTGCGGCTCGGGGAAGGGGGCACTTGGAGGACACCTGATGATGCTTGCTGGAGGAAGCAGCTGGAAGCTGCGAGACTTGATCTTTTCCACATTGCTTCAGTTCAGAGAGGGCTTTGCTCTGCGGCTTTAGCCATGGGAGTCTATTTTTTATTCTACAGCAGCGGCTGAGTTGCTTTTTTAGCTCGGCTTTCATTTCCTCCCGACCGAGCGCATGTGATGCCCCAGCCCTCCTCCTCAACCAGCCACGAGGTTTCAGAGCAGGCGGATGATGGAAGTGTCAGGCTTCAAGCTGCTCGCTTTTCCTCCAAGCTCCTACATAACCCAGCTTTTTCGGAGGCGTTTGCAACCTCCAAGCGCATCCCCCTCCCTCAGAAGGATGCTTGCAGAGAGCGATTCTGGTGCTGCCACGACCTCCCGGGTGGCAGGAGCCGGCTGCCGGGCCCCGAAGCACAAGGATCCCGTTGTGGCTGACAGTGTTGCTTCTATAAAGACTTAAAATAAACACCACACACAGGAGCAGACGTGTTAAAATTAACCTATCGGCTCAGGCTACGTGTGCTGCGGGCAGTGCAGGCTGACTCCCAGCATGTGTGTGGTTCTGCACCGTAGCCGGCAAAGGGAGGGAGGGGGGTCACAACAATGCTGCAGGCTGATGGGGTCAGTCTTCCTCCCCAGCGGGTGTCAGCCTCAGCTCTGCTGCTGATCCCATCAATGGCTTTCTTAGAAGCAGGGATGCTGAGTATTCTGCCAAATTTCGTGACCCTCTTTGCTGCTTCCTCTTCTGCATCTTCCTCTGGGACTGCCCAGAAAACAGTAAATAAAACTGAGATTAAAAAAAAAAACAAGGCCTTATTCAAGAGCTGGGTTTTGGGGGTTTTGAGTGAGTTGCAACAACAAGAGGTGCTGGAAGAGGTGGCTGGGAGGAGACATATTGCCCTGAGCATGGCTGGTGCTGCTGGAAAGGGTTGTGCACTGATCCTGGTGTCCAAGAAAGCAGGTAAGCACATGTCCTGAAACAAAGTCTTCCTCAAAACAGCAGCAGTGGTGACCCATCCATGCAACAGTCCAAGCCTAAATAGTGCTCAGGGAGAGGCTGCCCTGAAAAAGGCTCATTTCTCTATTTCTCCTTTCTCTGTTAGCAAGGCTGGTGAAGAGCCGGGCGGGTGTGGGTCCAGCCATGCATGGACCCCTCATAGCAGCGTGGTGGGACACAGTGGGCATGGGCAGCTGGATCGTGGGGTCCACTTGCCCACCAAATTTTGTGGGGTCACTGCTCAACTGACCCGCCAGAAGCTCAGCCTGAAGGTGGAAGCACAACCTGGCACCACAGCAGGTTTTGCTCTGCCTTGTCCAGCTGGAGGTTGGTTTATGGGATGGGGTGGCAGGACCCATAGCATCCCGTGTATCCCACTTTTTATCTATTCCTCATGAAGGACCCAGCAGACAAGAGACACAGAGATACTCAGGAGCAAGTTCCCTTTGGTGGTGAGGGAAAAAACATTTTACAGTAGTTTTCTGCATCATTATTCTTGCTCTCAGCTCCCAGCAGACCATGGGGACCAGCGCAGTGTTCCACCCTGGAATCCCTTTGTTTCCAAAAAAATAGTTGTTCTCAATACGGGGCTTTTGAATTCACTTCCTTCCCCTCCTGCTCCAAAATAACCTTTGCATCCCAGGGGGAGATTCATGCTGAGATGACCCCAGGCACGGTGCTGGGAAGGCAGATGGATGCGCGAGCCCCAGAAAGCCACTGCTCCCTGTGGATACCATGCAGTGGGGGATGCTCCTGATCCAGCTCAGCCCAGAAAACAAGAGATTTGCACAGCCCCAGACTGCCCAGGCAGGGCTGGGAGAGCAGGCACACAAGCAATGCCAGGTTAAGTCCAGCCCGTGCATGGCCCCTTGGAGATGTCCCTCTAAATTAACATTTCAAATGGGTGAAAGAACCACACCAAGCCCCTCTTTAGACCCCAGACTGAATGCATCCCTATTTGATCAGCAGGTGAGGATGGGGACTGCAGCATTACACCTTCACAATGCTCCAACCACCCTCCTCGGGGACCCATCCTGCTTCCTGCTCTTTGGAAGAAGGTTGGTGGCATCCTCCCGCACCCAAGTCATCCCTTAGCAGCTTCCCCATGGATGCAAGCCCCGTTGAAGCAGACCAACATTAGGTCCACTGCAGTTCTCAAGAAAAACCTCCCTGCAGAGGATGGGTGCAATTCAACCACTCCATTTTAAAACCCCTCCAATCATCAAGATTAATTTTCTTGCATTTTTCCATATTTTCTCATTTAAAACACTAATTAAGCCCAAACTGGGCTGACAAAGCCTACCCTGTGGAGTGCAGAGCTCTGCGACCCACATCTTTTCCCCTGGCCATGGCTGGAGTGGGGTCAGAGCAACTGGAGAGATGGGAAATTGGGTCCGCATGGATTTCTCCTGGAGAAACGCAGGCTGATAGTTGGGTGCTCCATCATGGACATGGAGTGTTTTTTAATCTCTGACCAGGTGAGATAGGAGGCACTTGCTTTCCCGTGTCCACCCCACGATAACACACCCCCCAGGAGGGAGACCAGCCCAAAGGCTTGCTCCCAGCTGGTGTCCTCGGCAGGAGTCCAATATTGTTATCTAGGGCCTGGCTGGTGTTTCTTATTTGGATCTTTGCCACCACAGTTAAAATAACTCTCCCACCACTCCCAGCATTTAAAGGTCATGTTCCAGGGATTAATCTGGAGTCTCTCAGGCCAGCTTCTTTGCTTGGGATTGCTGACGGGACTGACACGGAGCAAGAGCATCGTGGTGCCAGGTGTGCACTCCCAGTGCTAGAGACCCCCTGGCCAGGAATGGGCTTGTCACTAGCACCAGGTTCAACATCCTTGGTGAGCTGGGGACGTAGCTATCAGCAAGACTTATCTAAACAGAAGCTAATTCTTCCAGGTCAAATGATTATTTTCTTGTAAATCTGCTTCTAGTCCTCGGTGGAGCAGTCCTGGGAAGTCCAGATTTGCATAACAAGCTTTGGAGGCAATAGTGTCTATTTGACTGACTTGTACAGTTGGTCCTGTGCTTGGTTTTTGCCCAGACAAGTCCTGGAATCAAAGGAATGGGTTTCCAAGCTACAAATACAAGTGGAGAGCAATTGAGTGCTCAATGAAGTGGGTATCAGTTAGGCCATCTCTAAACGAAAAGATAAGTTGTGCCTAAGGAGCAGAGGACGTGTAGGCAAGGAGAGAGGGAAGGGGAAGAGAAATGATGATTCTGTTATTCCCAAGGAAAGAGGGAGACAGCTGACAGTCTGTGATGCAGAAGATGGGGGAGGAAGGATAGTGGGACCTGTAGTGTGTCCTGTGCAAAGAGACGTAAACCTTTATAACAGCATCATTTTTTCAGCTGGATGGACCAAACCTGTGGCATCCAAACTGGCAAGAAGCAGCCTGGGACACTCTTTAACTAGAAGGGCTCCTTTCCCGTGTCCCCCAGGGCTGCTCCTGGTGCCAACGGGGCTTTCCCAGGAGAGGTGATGATGGTGCTCCTTGGGATTGTTGCCTTCATTCTCTTCCCATGATGAGGGCCAAAGAGACCTGCTTGAGTGAGTCTTGATTATCATGGCAACACCACCAACATTGCCACCACTCATAATTCAGGTTGAGTATAAGGGAAAACTGTTCCACCATGAGCAGGTTGTGCAACCTCTGTCCTCGGAGGTTTTCAAGACCCTGCACAACCTGGTCTCACCCTTCCAACCTGAGTTATCCTGTCATCCTCTGATCAGGTGATCCCAGCAGTCTGGGGTCAGGCTGAAGGTGCCAACCCATGCCAGCGATGGAGCAGCACTGTGGCCTGGCCCGTCACGGCTCTGCTGCGCTGAGCCCTAAGTCTCTCCTCAAACTGGATGAGTGCCAGGGAGTTTTGCTGAGACCAGTAGATAACCAGGTCCATTTTTTTTTAGCTGCTACCTGAATTTCACCCTGCAACCATTGACAGTTGGACTTGATGATATTAAAGGGTTTTTCCAACCTAAACAATTCTATGATTCTAACCTCTCGCAAAAGCCAGTATCATCGTGCCCTGCATTAGAGACGTCCATGGGGAGACCCCACTGCCTCTTGCCAAGCTGGTCCTTTCATTTAACATTGCTTCTTCCCCACAGTCTCTGCCCTGTGTATTAACATTTTGTGCCTTATTTAATATAAGCATGTCTGGCTTAGACATCTAGTGACCAAAGGGCCCTTTGACACAGGACATAGGGCCTCATGCTGTGCAAGCCAGGTCTTGATCTTCCTTTTAGCAATTCAGGCAGGTCTTTTTGGAAAGGAGAAGCTGAGTTGGCCTTTTCTGGGCTGCAAAGTAAACGCGTGGAGGGTGGTTACTAGCAGACACTTCTCAGCCTGTTTCAAGTCACGGGGAAAGCCCTGGGTTTACAGTGAGAGATGGACCATGCACACAGTACCCATGGAAAATAGATGTTGGCTTAGCTCTCTTTCAAGATTTGTCCCACCTGTCGTGGTGTAGCCTGGACAGGGACTGGGCCACGGTACATGGTTCACACATTACCAGATTGCAGGACACCCAGGACATGGTCTGGCCCATGACCCCACCATTACCCTTAAGCTGGTAGCTGTCATTAAAACGGATCCACAGACTCATGTAGAAACAACAGACTGCCTCATCATCTCCGGGATCTACCTCTTCCTGGTTAGAAAACACCACAAGGAAGACTCTTCCCTTAGCTGAGTGCTTGCAGGTGTTTCCTGGTGTTTCCAGGCATGGGGACTTTAATGAGTCATTCATGGGATGGCCATGGTAAAGCCTTGGGATGTGCTTGGAGTCACAGCAAGGACCCTCGGGGCTCTGTGATTTTCAGAATAAATAGACCATCTGATAAGAAAACCCAGGAACAGATATTTTCAGGAGCAGGTATTTGCAAGGGAAGTGGATGGAGATTTATCTCTAGATAGATGGCCACCAGGGAGAGGGATTGCCTCTCCTCTGTCCCTCCAGTTTCCATAGGAGTGAGTCACTCACCTTCCTGTGGCAGGAGGAATCCCTCCCACTCCCGTGAAGCCCTACAGATTGGCTCTCCACTGACCTTTCCTTTGTAATGAGGCAGCTATTTTGGGATACAATGCCCTGCTTCTTCCCATGTCCCCCAGGTCCAACAGCGTGGGCTAGGGAATCCCTGGCACAGTGGTGATCCTCCATACCACTCTGGCTCCATGTTCCCTGTCCCACCACGGCTATGGGGTGATGGCAACAGCTTGGACCAGTGGGAAAAGCTGATGGACAACTCTGGGCAAGGCTTACTGCTTCTGCTAACCAGCTCGGCAGAGCCCTGGAGCCTAGGGCAAACGCTGCACGTCCCCACAAAGACCAGGGTGAGGGATCTGTGCTCATCTTCCATGGGCCCTATGGAGGTCGGACATGGTCATCTCACACCAACATGGTTTTAGGGCATCTGGGAGACCTGCTGCCAGACCGATGGGTGTCCTCCGCTCTGAAATTCAGCTCTGAAAGTAACCCTAAAACCCAGCTGGGCAGTGTGACAGGGGTGGAGGGGCAGGAGTGTGGGACCAGCCTCCCCAGCAATTGGGGCACAAGCTCTGCACCAGGCTTTAACCTCCTCCAAGATGCCCATGAGCTCTGTAATGGATGGAGAGCAGCACCACGGGTGCAAGGATTGCTCAGGAGGAGGGTGTCTTTGCTCTGGGACTCAGGGCTGGGGCAGCCAGTGATAACCTCGGTCCTTTCATCACGTCTGTGCATGCTTGCTGGCCACACTGGTTACTCACCACCAGGGAAAGCCTGTGCCTCAGTTTCCCCATCTGTTAAAGGAGAGTATGGAGCTAGTATTACACCTCCACACCTCCTCAAGAGCCTAAACCAAAACCATTCCAGCGGAGTGAAGCGGAACGATTTAATTGCATTAGCTAATTACATTTCCTCACTATTTTCCCATTGTTTACAACAGCCAGGGAATCATTTTGCATGTTATCACATTTTGCTGTCTCAGTTTCAGCTCTGGGGAGCTCCTCCCCACTTTTGAGCACCAACATAAGAAATAGGGTGACAGCAGTAGGACCAAGGCTCTGCTCTGGTCTGGGTACCACCATCGTTTCCCCTGTGAGCCCTAGGAGATGTTCTATGGGGCGGATGGAGCTGCTGGTAACCACATCTCCCTGTCCCACTCCACCAAGAGCCGGTGGGGCCCCGAGGGATGGTGGGCAGCTCAGAGCAGATGGAGGGGCTTTCCCAGTGGAGGTGGGTCCAGGTCTCCAAAGGACCCCTGAGGGATATGTCAGATGAGAAATTTGTTGGCTTCAGAGCCTGTCGGCTATGGAGGAAGTCAGCTTGTTGCCAGGTGGGGGAAATGAGACATCACTTGGCTTTTGGTGGAGAAAACAAAAAGCCCAGTGAATGCTGGGGAGCCACGGCATGGACAGAGCAGGGGGTCCCTTGGTGCTCAGGGTGGGAGCATGCCTGTGTCCTCCATCCCTGCTCCCCTGTTAGCAGGTCCCGGGTGGCTTTCTGCCTCACTGTTGGGGACTTCCTGCCAGGAGAGCTTGTCCATCTGAGCCCAAGCTTCAGCACAGCTGAGGCTGGGGGGTCATCTGGGGTCTCTGCTCCAAGTCTGACCTTCCAGACCTCTGCTCCAAGTTTGCTCCAAGCCTGACCTTCAACAAGGTCAGGCTGTGTTGAGGACAGGCTTGGCTGTCTCTGAAGACGGAGATTTTCCAGCTCTCTGGGCTGTCTTCCAAGGTTTAACTATCCTTATGGGATTTTTTTCAAGTATTTAATGGAAGTTTCCCATTTTGCAACTTGTGACACTGTTTCTTGCCCCATCACTGGGCACCTCAATCTCTGTCTCGTCCGCACCGTCCCAGCAGGGAGCTGCAGGGAGCAATAAAATCCCCCTTGGCCTTTTCCTCGCACACCCATCTCTTAGCCTCTCCTTCCATGTCCTGAGCTCCAGCTTGGTGGCCCCTCTGGGCCCATCTGTCACCCTCTGCCTGGTACTGGGGAGCCCCAAACTGGCCCCACTGCCCAGACATGGTCTCACCAGTGCCAAAGAGAGAGCAGGAATCCCTGCACTGGCCCTGCTGGCTGCACTCTTGCAAATGCCACCCAGGACATGGTTGACCTTCACTGCTTCAAATGCACACTTCTGATCTGGGGGCAACTTGTGGTCACCAGCTGCTTCCAGCTGGCCACCCCAGCCTCGCCTGTCGCACAAAGCCAGCATGTCCCAGAGGCAGGACCCTGCACTTGTCCTTGTTGAACCTCTTCAGGTCCCTCCAGCAGCCCTGCCTCCAGCAAGTCAACCATGCTCCCCAACCTGGTGTTGTTCCCAAACTCACTGAGCATTCTCTACCCCATCATGCAGGTGGTTACAAGAGTGATGGAGGTTGATAAAAGAGCGCTCGAGCATGCCCTGGTCCTCCAGTCCTCCCCGGAGCGTGCACAAGAGGGTATTAGAAGTACAGCTGCAGTGGGACATTTCGTCTGTGGGACCGACAGCCTGCAGCCAGAAATTGGGTTAACTCTTCACATCCCGTCTCCTCCCAGCTGCCTGATTGCCTTCCCGAAGAAGTCATGGCATTTCATCATCAGGCAAGAGAAAGGAAAAAACTCACCGTGAGTTTATGCTTGGGTTTAAGGGGAGTTTCATATTCCTCATGCATGTGTGCTGAGGTCTTGTGGGGTCAGCTCGGCCCTGCCTGGCACTTGGGGCTGCCTCACTGCTGCCAACTCCTTATCTAAAGGGCCCTCTTCACAGGGTGGTGGCCCTGAGCCGTGTCTCACCAGCATGGAAACACCCCCTGCCTCCTGCCCCTTTATGCAGTGGGCATTCCCTGCCTGCACCCATCCCAAGCACCACCCAAGCACCCTTTTTGGGGAGTACGGATTCACCCGTAGACCCTCGCCAGTGTTGGGTTAGAGTTAGGGCTGGGGTGAGGGTTAGGGTTGGGGATAGGCAATGCTCCCTGTCCTGTACTTTTCCAGTGTTTCATGGAGATCCTACACAGATGCCTTACTTGGGTAGGGGATGGCCACTGCCCCTCACACCCACACCACCTTTGGGGTTGCCCTGTCCTGATTTCCCCAGCCTCGACCGTCCCTATGAACACACACAGGGGCTTTCCAGATCAAATCCAGCTCTTACGGGCATCATCTCAAGACATGGCAGCATCTGCATGGCCAGATTTGGTCCTGCTTTTAGAGAACAGCCTCTAGGCCATGTCCCTGTGCCACCCAATGACACCCTCATTTGGGGTCCCCGTGCATGGGCTGTAGCTAGGGGTCCCCAAGAGGACAGTGACAAATGAGTGGGCCTTTGGGGGGGAGTGGGACAAGGGGAGGCCACGGAGGGCTGACAAAAACATGGGCAAGGCAAAGATCTGCATTTGGGGCTCAGCAAGATCAGAAGCAGGTTGGTCCAAGGGACTGCACAGCCCCGGGCAATGCCTTTTGCAACCAGAAAAGGGATGCTCAGAAGAAGAAAAATGCTCCCACGTCCTGGCAAGGACAACCTTCACCCCCGGGCAGTGTTTCCTTCCTGACCTTGGCTGGTGAATCCATCTCACCCGGGATATGGGGACGCTCTGTGCCTGCAAAGTTCATCTCGGCTTGTGCAGCCGCGGAGGCTACTCATGTCTTATAACCACTAATATATATCCCAGATGCTATCCCAGAGCCAGCACCTGGTGGTGTTAATGGCACAGGGCTGCTCAGGGCGTTCCCGCGTTGCCGGGCTCCCTGTCATGTCCCAGCCTGTCTTGGGACCTGCTGCGATCAGCAACCGAGTGGGATACAGCAAATGAGTCAGGGATTCTCTGCAATGCAGCCAGCCCTGCACGATATTTTTTGAGAGTTTGGGCATGTGGAAAAGCAAACACTAGCAGCAAAATGTGCCTGTGAAGGCAGCAGCAGCAAGCAAGGATGGAAAACCTTATATTGCATGTTTCAGATGCATCCATACCATGAGGACACCTGAGAGATCTTGGGCTTCGTGGCACAGTTTTTCTCACACAAACACCAGCCAGATCCAGCCCTTCTTCTGAGCTTTGTTAAGCCATGTATTTCCAGATGTCCATCCTCTCTCTATATGCTGAACAGCCAGGATAAGTCTTAGCTAAGCTCATGTTTATGCCTCTAAATGCTGGGACTTTGCGGATGTACCATCCACACTTGTGAGCAGGCAAAGTAAATTGATTAAATATTTCACAGAGTTAAAAACAGAATAAATTCTTGTTTCATTTCCCCTATGACTCAGAGATGAAAACTCACTCTCTGGAGCAGCTATTGTGTAAGACTGGGCTTGGTAAGTAGATTTTTCTGTTTGCCACTGTAACCTATCAACCATTCCCAGAGAAGAAAAACCTTTCACAAGGCATGAGCAATGCGCTCAAAGCAGCAAAAGCTGCTTTTGCTCCGGAAAATGGCAGGTCCTTCTAGTATGGGCGGGCTGGTTCTGTGCAGGGGATGTATAAATCCGGCAGCCTTTCAGCCAGCATACCTGAGCCCAGGTTTATTTAGTGCTGCTGGGAAGTTGTTGATAATCTACCAAGGTTGAATGAGCTCAGCTTTGGGAGAGTAACGTGAGGCTGTTCTGTCTTTTGTACCAATGAGAAATCAGCACTGAAATTAGTATTTGTATGGGTTTTGTTGCTGCTTTCTGATGTTCAGGCAAGATGAATGTGCTCATAGAAAACTCAAAACACTCATATATCTGTATTTTTACATTTGGAAGTTAAATAGGGGATTACTTATTGTTAAAACGCTTTGATTAGATCTGATAATTACAGCCACAATCTCTTTTCTCAGTGCATGTTCTGCTCCAGGAGAATAAAAATCTCTGGGGCCATTTGGTTTATTTTCTTTCACGTGTTGGGGTTTCCATCTTTTCACAATTCTCAAAGCCTCACCCTTCAAGTAAGATAATTTCACTGGCAAAAAGAAGAGGCAGAAGAAAAAAGCAGACAGTAGTGTGGCTGATCTCTGCACCTTTGCTCATTTACAGCAGGGATAAACCACTTTTGCTGTCAGGACTGTGCTTTGCAGTCACTTTGCTTTAGCGAGCACAATGCTTGACCACAGAGCATCATTTCTGTAAAAGAGATGCAGTTCTTCATACTGAAGAGTTTCATAAGAATTAAATCAAAGCAACTAAAGACACATCAGCATATTGCTCCGACTGTTTTGCCTTCACAGGGGAAGTTTCAGTTCCCCTCTTGCATGACAAGGCCCAGCTCTAAGTCCGTGTCTCCCCTGTACCCACCCTCTTGAAGTGTGCCAGGCCCTTCCACAAAATGGGGAAAAAAATGAGAACTTGGTTTACACCACAATTTCAGCTTCACACCTAGTTTTGCTTCCTTCCTAGCCTTGGCAGAAGATGGGTAACTCCAAGGTCTCCACCCATCCATGGGCGAGCACCTCCAAGGCCACCCATCCATCTCCTGATGTCCTCTCTTCCTGTCTCCTTACAGGTGCTGCCTTTGGAGCAGGGCCCAGTCAACGACCACAAAGGCCACCGCTCCCCATGGGGTTTTCTTAGGAGCTTCATCTCATAGAATCGTAGAATCATTAGGTTGAAAAAGACCTCTAGGATCACCAAGTCCAACCGCCAACCCAACCCCCCCAGGCCTCCTAAACCATGTCCCCAAGTGCCACGGCTACACGGTGTTTGAACCCCTCCAGGGATGGTGACTCCACCACCTCTCTGGGCAGCCTCTTCCAGGGCCTGACCACTCCTGCAGTGAAGACATTTTCCCTAAACTCCAATCTAAACCTCCCCTGGCACAGCTTGAGGCCATTTCCTCTCGTCCCATCGCTGTGACTTGGGAGAAGAGACCGACCCCCCCTCACCACAACCTCCTTTCAGGCAGTTCCAGAGAGCGATAAGGTCTCCCCTCAGCCTCCTCTTCTCCAGACCAAACCCCCCCAGCTCCCTCAGCCGCTCCCCATCACACTTGTGCTCCAGACCCTTCCCCAGCTCCGTTGCCCTTCTCTGGACACGCTCCAGCACCTCCATGTCCTTGTCCTGAGGGGCCCAAATCTGAACCCAGCATTCGAGGGGCGGCCTCACCAGTGCCAAGCACAGGGGAAATCTCTGTTTTCTTTCCCTGACTGGCGCCCAGGGACAGGCCCTTCCTTGGAGGGACCAACAGTGATAGGATCCCTCCCTGTAAGGATGTTTTTGGCTCCTACAACCTTACCCAAGCAAGCGAAACCTCAGCATGACTTCATTTGGGTGCCAATGGATGTAATATTTGGTGTTGGGGTCTCACCCACTTCATGGGCAAGACTGAAACAGAGGAAAAGGAATCAGACAGTGATGTTTCCAAGAAATGAGAGTGGAAGGGGTGTGAATGTTGCTGAGTCGCATTACAGAAGTTCTGTGGTCAGAAGCAGTAGAAAAATTTATAAGGAAGAAATTCTCCTGATCCAACCATCATTTCAGTAGTCAAGACAGTAGCAGCGTGCAAAGCATGAGGCATAAGAAAAGAGAAGACTGGGCTTATGTTCACAATGTCAGGTGGAGAATTGCCAGAGTCCTCTTTTGTTTTGAGAAAGTACTGGGGAAAAGTTCTTGCAGGATTTAAGGCCCCATCCAGCCCCTAAAGCATGCAATTCCCCATGGCTGAACCACAGCTGTTCTCCTGGGCTTCAAAGATGGGGATGTTCAGGGTTGGAAGGGGCTTATCTCCTAGAAGTACACTGCTTCTTCCTCCCTTCAGCTGCTCTGGGCTGTAGGAAGAGAGGTGAAACAGATTCTAAGACTGGTCAGGGTGAATGGAGATGTCTGCATGCAAAAGCACCAGGAGAAACGCCAGTGCCAGGGTGGTGGGGATGTCTGGTGTTGATAACCAGGGCTGCAACCATCTCCGTCCAGCCCAGGCAGCTGCAGGCTGATATGGTCCCCGTGTAGCCAAGCCCTTGGCGCACACAGAGCAGTGCTCTGATAGTGGGAGGGTGCAGCGAGGTGCCAGCATCTCCACTCTCCCCCCACTCCATGGGTCAACCAGCTCTGCTCTAAAAACCATTCAGTGCTCGAGGTGCCATGTCCTTCCTGAACATCCACCATCGACACAGAAAGCAATCCGACAGACCCCTTCCAGCTGCTGAACAAGGAGCAGAAGGGCTTCCCACATCTTGTCCCATCCACACAACACCATTGAGCCCTGTTGAGCTCCTGGTCCCCAAAACTGCTCTCAGACACATTTTTGCAGAACCTCTCTCCAGGTGGTTGCTCGCCCTCTGTCCAAGAAAGACTTTTCCTCGGCTGCCCTGGAGGGATCCAGGAAAACCTTCCAGAGTGCTCAGCCCTCCCCATCCACTGTTCTTCACATGATACCATCTACTCGCAGACAAAAATACCCATGGTCCGAGCAGGCAGGGATGCACCCAGCTGGGAACAGATAACATTGTGATCACAGAAATGTGCCCCAGCGAGTTTCAAGTTACACATTAACAAGAAATGGGGGAGAGGGGCAGTGACGCACGGATGGACAGGGGAATTTATAGCAGGAGTGCACACGTTGCTCAGCTCACGTGGAGGGGACGACGGAGGGGACAGCCCTGTCCCGACGTGCTCCTGCACAAGCCAGGGCTGGCAGTAGCAGGTCTCTGTGAGCTGCAGATGCTGAGAGTGTGCCCAGGGGAGCAGGGCAAACACTGCTTTTGGGATCAGATCCATGTCCAGCAAGCCGGAGTCAATTTAGAGCAGGAGTTTGTCAGTCTGACAGCAGCTTTACTTCCAGGGAAGGTGTGGGAAAACCCCAGACATGGAGAACTCACAAAGCTGAGAAGATGCTCTTACAGCTCTGACCTTGCACATCAACACAGGTGCTGATTGCTAAAGATATAAAAGCCAGCTGGAGATTTGCACCTCTATTTTTGGAGCCTGCTGAGGCCTCAGCTCAGCCTTATCTCAGAGTAGGATCTTGTGGCCACCCTCTGAGCAGCTTCAGGGGTCCAGTTTCACCATTGCTGAGCATGCCTGCAAGTCTGCCTTATTACATTGCAACCACCCTCATCCTTTCATGTCTTTTCTGACAACAAAGCCAGGCAATTGGGAGCAATCCATACCTCCCTGACTTGTGATCACACCACCTGGAGACAGCCAGACACAAGAGCTTGGCTCTGGGCTCTACCATGGGGAAGGGGTCTCCCACGTGTCCATCAGACTTCTCTCCATGACCATTGTGCGTGCAACCAGCCTTCTCCCCAAATCACCCTCTGTTGAAAAGGGGAATGAATCCTGGAGGATGTTCAGGCACAGATATGGTAAGCTTTTACAGGATGGAGATGGAATGCTGCCTCCTCCACCACTGAAGGCATATTTCCTGCTACGGACCGTGCGGTGAAGCAGCATGAAGGAGGTCTGCACTGCTGAGGGCGCAGGACTCAAAGGCAATGTTTTAATTCAGAGCAACAAGAAATTTTGCGGTGACTGCCCTGATTGTCCCACCTAACGTACGTTGGTTTGCTCTGGAAACGCAGCCCCAGAGCACACATCCTTCGTTATTTCCAGATGAATCCAAGCTGGGACATCCGCTTTGGGAGAGCCCTGAACACACAGCAACACCTTTTTGGGATTCGTAAATCTGACCCAGTGAGTGTCTCCTCAAACTTGTCTTCTGGCATGTACCAAGCATGGAGGGCTCTTGCAATGCGGAAAGCATCCACAATACCCCTGGGTCCTTCTGGTGATTTATAAAGGGCCAAGTGGCATCGTCATCTTTATATTTGCTGTCACACACCTCACACACTTTGCAACTCCAGTGTTCCTCCCTTCTCTCTACAGCCTGCCTCCTGCCTCGATGTCCTTTCTCTTCGTCCCTGGTTCAAGCCTCCTTTTGCTGTCTCCTCTTGTCTCTTGTCCCCTCAGAGCTTTTGTCTTTTCCTTTTTTCCCTTTTTTCTTACTGTCCCACCCTTCCTTACTGCCATAATTTCCTGCTGGTTATGTCAACCCCTTTGAGGTCACCTTCAGGAGGATGAAGGTCACCTTCCTAAAGACAACCTCCACAACAGCCTCTCCGGAGCCGCTCAGCAGGTGTGTCCTAACCTTGAGGACCCTGAACAGGTCTTCAGGTGATCTTGCTGCTCACTGGGATATCTGTATCCATGTCCATGTTATGTAGAAGAGTTTGGGGGAAAGAGGCTGGTAGAAGCTTGCTGATGCCCTAGTCCCTAGACCTTGTAGATGACCCTCAGGATGAAGGCAGGTGTCAGCAACACCTGAGGTCCCATCCCAGCTCCACAGAAGTGATGGTGACAACTCCTGGTTGAACAGAGATGTGTGTTCCTGGAGTTACATCCAGTGATGGTGAACATGCGGGGTTGGCTCTTGGCAGGAGGCCCTGCACCCATCTCTGGGTGCCCACATCCCAGGGGCAATGTGATCCCACAATGTGAGCCCATGAAGCTGTGCCTGCTGTCTAAATACTCCCAAACCTCAGGAGCATTGCTGGATGGCTCTTGGAGACTCTTATGTTTCCTCTACTTGAGTAGTATCAGTGACCTCCTGCCTCCTGCTCCTGAGGTAGTGCTGGTGTAGCACAGCTCCACATCAGAAAAGCAACCAACGGGTGTTTGATGCGACCCTATGGGGCTGTGTTTTGTGGGTCCCACTCTTACACCAGACCACAGCAGCTCCACAGATTTGCTCCCACCCAAGGGCTAAAACCCATCACTGGACAGAACCCTCGTATCCTCTCTTCGCCTTCCCCCATCTGCTCCCAGCTCACAGGATGGGAGATAACACCGGCATAAGGAGGAGGTTGTGCTAGGACTTACCTGATTTACACCAGCAGAGAGGTCATCTCCATTTGAAAGCACCAAGAAGTACCTCCTGGATAGACTTGGACGCTGTTATGGTCCCACGCCAGGACAGGACAATGGGCTAAGACTGAGTCCTGCTCCAGATGGGCAGATGCCTCCTGCCTCCAACAGACCCTGATGTTCACATCTGGTCGTGAACAACCAGAAAAAGAGCAGGGAAGTTGCCAATTCTTGGAGGAAAACAAACCTCACAAACCTGCCAAGTGTCCCTGCTCAGAAATATTTACTCTTTCAATGTGTTCTCATGGAAATTAATCCCAGTCTCACCCTTCCAGGTATGGTAAACATTATGAGCGAGGAATGGGGAGAGGCTAGGATGGCGGAGCACAGGGAACAAGGCTGCTTGGGTGTACCAGCCTTCACCGAAATGTGGTGGAACAGGCCCAAGCAGGACGTAGCAGCACTGTACGGGCTCTCTTCCAGCTTGGCCGGACCTCTATCCCCCTGCGGCCATCTCGGCTGCAGGACGAGTCCTTCCGCCCCAGTTTAACTTGGAGGAGGCTGATTCATCCCCTGGGCTTCTGAAGAAGCACTTCAAGGTTTCTTCAGTTCACACCAGGTTATAACAAGCTCCAAAGAGGGATTTTTTTTCTTCTGCTGGGGAATGCCAAAGCATGCAAAAAGCAAGATATTATATGGATGGGGAAAAATAAGATTCACAGAGAGTGCTAAGCATGTCCCCCATCCATATATTTTCCTGCTTTTTGCATGCTTTGTGAATCTTACTTTTCCCAATCCATATATTTTCTTTTTTATGGCAAAAAAATGAGCGGTCTCAGTTGCTTAGGTGTTACCTTTTGCCTTGCCACCACTGCAGGACATGCGCACCAGTCCGATTTGCATCCGCATGGCACCCCCACGTGGGGAAAGCCCGAAGGCTCCATCGCCAGCCTGACATTTTCCTTCTGACGGATGTGCAAAGCCTTCTGGCTTTGAAGAATGAAGAAGCGGAAATAAAGATCAAATAATTAATTAGGGGAAATCCGGGGAAAACAGCGGGTGTGCTGGGAAAGCTCTGCCAGGGCAGTGCAAGGTGAATACCAGCACCATTGCTGGAGCACGTGGGTTGCTTTGAGCAATCAAATTGGGACCAGGACCCATCATCCCTCATCTTTCACCTCATCCCAGGTGGATGCGATCCATCCAGGCAGTGGAGGGGGGGCGAGGAGCCCCCCCAGCAGCTGCTGGGATACCCCCAGCCTGAAATATGCCCATGGCATGGCATGGCCCCCCAAAACCTGTCCCCATCTTATTGGAACAGCAGCAAGGGCTGGAGGAGAAAGGAGGAGCTGGAAACATCTGGAGGCACGACATCTGGAGTCTGGAAACACTTGGTTCGATGCTGTTGTAGTCTTTGAAGCCCTGGGAGAAGCACTTAGAATAAAACCGCAGCCACCAGGTAATCCCAAGCTCAATTTCTGGCTTTACCTGCTCCTCGGAGAGATCACCTCCCACGGTGGCAAAAACACAGGCAGGGAAGGGAACGGCTGTGCCAACCCCTGGTGTATCACTGTTAATTATTATGGAAAATGTTGTTCCTTTAGTCTCATTTTTATGTTTTCATTCATTTTTCATTTCATTTTTTCATTCTTTTGTTCTTATCTGTCTATCTATCTACCTATCATAGCCCTTAAGCTTTTTATTTCCTATATATTCATAATATAAAAATATATCATAGAATATCTCAAGTTGGAAGGGACCCATAAGGATCATCGAGTTCAACTCCCTGCTCCTCATAGGACAACTACATATTCATATATATTCATATGTATTCACATTTAATATAAAAAGCTGACTTCCCCAGAGAAAGCAGTTCCCATATCACCTCCCCAGGACAAGGGGGATCTCGCAGGCCAACAGCTGCTGTTTCGGCAGCCCCCTCCTGCTGCGGTTTCCGTTGGCGAGCAAATCCTTCTGCCAGGAAAATTCCTGCCAGTTCAGCAGACAAAATCTGCTTTATCAGCAACTGCTTGGATTTGCTGGTGGAAATGCTTCTCCATGGAGGCTTTTGCAGCCAGAGCTGCCTCATCCGTTAATCACCCTGCCCGTAGCGTGGGTTAAACCATGCTGGTTTTTGCTCCGAAGCACATCCTTGCAGCCAAGAGTCCTTAAATGCAAAGTGTTTTCTTTGCTCGCCATGAGCTTTTTGTACTTAAAAAGGTTTAAACCCCTTCAGGGATTAAATTCAGATGTGAAGAATAAGGAGGCGCGTGGGTAAGCGGCCACTTGGGAGCCCGACTCAAAAGCAATGTGTTTTACACCGAAGGAGCTGTGTGAGGATGGGAATCAAGTGAACCTCCATTCCTTGGGGTTCGTCTCCAAATTTTCCTTTTATGGCCAGATTCTTCTTTTTTTAGATGAGGGAATATGCCGCTATTTTCAGCTGTGGGTTGTCAACCATCAGCTGGTATTTGGCTCTTGGGGTTTCCAACCTTTATGTCTTGTGTCTGTTGGGGTTCCCTGGGTATTATGCAGCTCTTTGGGACCTCTACTCTCTCTCACATAAAATGAAATACAATAAAATACAATAAAATAAAACTCTTTATTTTGCCTGGCTTGGCGACACTGTGTTGAGCTCCTGCTTTTCTCAGCTAATTCAACGCTGCTCTCCCTCAAAATCTCATCCCCTTCCTCACTCTGGTATGGACCCCAGGGAAGCAGCTCCCCATTCCCACGAGCATATCCAAGGAGAAACTGGAGTATTAATGTCCTGAGCATCCTCACGAGGACTCGGTCCCTCCTGGAGGGGCTGCAGGGAGGGAATAAACCTTTGCAAACAGCCAGATTTACAGAAAACATTCAGAAGATTAAAATCCAGAAGATTAAAATCAACAAGGCTGACAAATTATTTTCTTAACTGCTCAGGGCACGGTTGTATTTTATTTATCTCCCTCTGTGGGATGTGCCAGCCAGGAAACCCTGCGCAGCTCCTGCGGCTGTTTCCACGTTGTCTCCTTGGCGAGGTGACATGGAGCAAGGCCTGACTTGGGGTGAAGATCTTGGGGGCCACCCATAGCTTGGTCTCCCCAGGGTTTCCCACTGGTGCACTGAGTCCCACACTATTATAGAATCACAGAAGGGTTTGGGTTGGAAGGGACATTTAAAGCTCATCCAGTCCAACCCCCTGCCATGAGCAGGGACATCCCCAACTCGATCAGGTCGCTCAGAGCCCCGTCCAACCTCACCTGGGATGTTTCCAGGGATGGGGCATCTCCCACCTCTCAGGGCAGCAGAGCTATTGCCAGAGCCAGCCCAGGCCCTGGACCTTGCACCCTGGTTGGGGACCCAAAGCAAATTGGGGATGAGATTTATCACCCTTGAGGTGAAGGACCATCGTGGATGTAAGGACACGATGTGACACAACGTGATGAAAAACGGAGCCACTATGGGAAAGACATTGAGGTGCTGGAGCGTGTCCAGAGAAGGGCAACGGAGCTGGGGAAGGGTCTGGAGCACAAGTGTGATGGGGAGCGGCTGAGGGAGCTGGGGGGGTTTGGTCTGGAGAAGAGGAGGCTGAGGGGAGACCTTATCGCTCTCTGCAACTGCCTGAAAGGAGGTTGTGGTGAGGGGGGGGTCGGTCTCTTCTCCCAAGTCAGTGATGGGACGAGAGGAAATGGCCTCAAGCTGTGCCAGGGGAGGTTTAGATTGGAGATTAGGGAAAATGTCTTCACTGCAAGAGTGGTCAGGCACTGGAAGAGGCTGCCCAGAGAGGTGGTGGAGTCACCATCCCTGGGGATGTTCAAACACCGTGTAGCCGTGGCACTTGGGGCCATGGTTTAGTGGTGGACTTGGCAGTGTTGGGTTAATGGTTGGACTGGATGATCTTAAAGGTCTTTTCCAACTTCAATGATTCCATGATGCTCTAAGCCAGGTGGGGGTGTGGTGGCGGTGGGGGTTGCACAGCCAAGAGATGTAGGGATGGGGAAGCACACAGCCTCCCCTCGGTTTATGTAGAAGGTCCCCAAATGGAGCATAAGTACCCCAAAACCTTTGTTTCATCATTGCTTAGGTCACCCCCAGCTCCCTGCCACTGACGCACACAACACCTTTCTTCTCACCTTGGATCCCACGTTGTTGATGGATTTTGGGTGCCACTTTCTTCATTAAAGCACACAAGGCGTGCTCAGGAATGCTCAGGCAGAGCTGCCCGCGGAGGCATGACCTGGCAGCACAGGCAGATTCCTGAGGGAAGGTAGATCCTTTGGGATCTTATTTCTGTGGTAGGATTTGATGGGAAAGCCACCGGCCAGCTCAGCTGGAGCTGCTATACCACCACCCAGGTCACCCCCTGACTTGGGAAAGCTCTTCCCCACAAGCACAGATGTTCGTAACCCAGGATTTGCTTATCTCAATGAGGATCATGATTTATTTTTCCTATTTTTCAGCCCAAACAGCTGTATCTTACTTCTACCAGTACATAATTCGGGTTGTTTCCTTGCTTATTTGCTTGCTGCGCTGTGCATCGCTTGGGGAATTAGGGATGCATGGCTGCTCTGAGGAATGCCAGGGGAGTATTTGCTCATGCCCATCGCTGGGAGGTTTTTATCTCAATAGCCAATTAATAGATTTCCTTCTTCTTGCCAATAAGCAGCTGATTCCTGGTGCATCCAGCTCCCAGTTTCCCAGCAATGCAGATGCACTGGGGCCCAGTTAGCGGGGGAGCAGCTCTAAGCTTGGGACCGGGATCTAAGCTGCTGGGCCAGGATCAGTCCCAGGCTGTGTTTCTCTCCTGGCTGGAGAAGGAATTGCTCATGTCTCCTTTGGGTTACCTCTAGCTCGTTAGCTGCCAAGGCAGATTAACCCCTGAGGAGCCAGACCGTTGCAGTGGGTGCCACCAGCTGATCAAAATCCTGCATTTCCCCATAGAAAAGCTTTTTAAGAGACCTCAGCATGCAGTACGATGTCTGAAGGTACCTGTTCACCATGCCATGAACATCCCAAGTCACCCTGTGAGCATCCCTGACCGAGGGAGAAGCAAAACCCACCCAAAACGTCTTCGTTCACCAGTTGTGACCCAACGCCAGTGTTTTCCTGGAGCTGTAAATCTCTCCTTAAAGCTCGGCCTGGCTTCATGGAAATGTCAGGTTTCATTAGAAACTTTTCACGTGCTTCTTGTTTGGAGAAAAAGTAAGACAAATGACTATTTAGAAAACTATAGAAGTCCTTTGGCTGCAACCCTCTCTTAAATAATGCTACATCTCCCTCTTCAATGATGCTGCATCTCCCTTTTCAATGACTATTTACCTAATCCAGCCCACCCCCTGTCATTAATAACTCTTTCTGTAGCAGTGGATGCATTTATTTTGTTTGGTTTGTTTTGATTGTGAATGTGCTTGTTCCTTGTGGAGGTCCTGGAGAACGAAGCCCTTAATAAACCCCCTCCACTGAACATTCTGCTTATCTCAGTGAATATCAAGGGCTGATCCACCTCAAGCTACACAACCGTAACTACCTCCTACCAATGCAAAACAAATAAATACCACAAAAATTAAAACATAGCGCAGACCTTAGGCACAAACACATCGATGCAACGGACTCTGAATACTCCCCGCGTTACTATTAGCCCTACAGTTGTTCCACCCTCTAAAAACCTATCAGTGTGTCCATCCTTTTGGAAGGCAGAGAATCACCAAGCTCCCGTTAGCTGCGTGCAAACCTTCGTGTGATGCTCCAAATGGGCAGCAGAAGCTCCCTTTACTTTTATGGGTCTGGTGTCGGTTGAGCTGCTGCAACCCAGAGGTTATTTTCCGGCAGCGAGGAAGGTTGGAGCATGTGTGAGCAACATCTGGTGCAGATGTATGAGCGGGTGGATGTAGCAGATGGGGGTTGATTGGGATGCAGGCCACCAAGCCAGCCTGGTAAAGGATTAATTATTATATTTCCAGCATCTGGCCGTGAACTTTCTTGCCATATATAACTTAAGAAAGAAAAAACCCCAACACATTAGCTTCAGTTGTGATGTTCAGGTTCAGCTGGGCTTGCCTCTACTCATTTGGGTTTGCAGGATACTCAGCTGCCTTCAAGTTCTCAGCTTACGCTGTGAAAATAAGTATTTTTTATAAAACATATTGCACTTAGACACCTACCCTATTTATTTTTTGATCAACTTCTTTATTTCACTTCTTCCCCCCCCCAGTCATGATTATTATCAGTATTTTAAAGACATAGAAGTGCTACGCGCAGCTACAAGAGGCAGCTCTATCCCGATTTATCGCCGAAGATGAAAACTCCCCTGGGACCCACGTTGAACCTGCAGTGCCCCATGGGTCAGGCTTCAGGGAATCTATGGTCAAATATATAAAACGCAATTACTGATGGAAGAATACAAGCAACTGGTGGAAAAACTATTGTCATGCATGATAAGGGGGGATGATGCATCTGTTTGCAGGCGCAAACACTTCTCAGTCCTGCATGCAAAAGCCTGTGGATGATTTACACCTGCGCGTGCGAAGGGTTGCATGCACAGATGCTACTTTGAGATATTTTAGGAGGAAGTTCCTTTGGGCTGGCTGGAGGAACGAGACGTGAGATGTAAAACTCTTGCAGGATGACTTGGTTTTGAGGCGATGAGTTAAAACAAGGGGAGCTCATCAGAGGCTGCATTTCACACCGGATCAGTGTGATGATTTTATTGCTGGGGAAGCAGATCATTACACGTTACACCATTGACTTAAGAGTTTATCTGCAAAATTCCGCTCCCCCTGCAGGCCCTGGCTTCCAGAGCGCCACTAATTTTTCTCAGCCCAGCAAAATGCTTTTTCCTAACCTATTTTTCCACCCTCCTGCTTGAATGAAGCACCCTCTGCATCCCCCTTGAGTGCATCCCATTGCATTTGCTCATCCTGGCTTTGAGCACCATGCTGTATGGAGGAGCTGCAACATATGTAGTAAATAATGACTGAACTCCATGCTTCTTTCTTCCCAAAGCACTTCCCCAGCTGTATGTGGGTGTGTAGGAAACAATCTGGATGCACTTAAACTTGCTGCTGGGCATGGGGCACGTCTTGCATGAACACCTTCGGGGTCTGCAGGTGGAGCAGCTCAAAGAGAGAGATGCAATATATTTTCACAGCATCCATTGATGCACCACGTCCCACTCATCATTTAGAGGTGGTTTCCCAGAGAGAATGAGTTAGACTAATTAGCAGCACTAAATAAACTAATAGCTGGAGGAGAAAGGAGAATTCAAGTTGCATTTTAGTTTTTTAAAGTGTTAAAGATGGTTAAAGCATCTTTAAAGGCGAGGGGTCATTTTCTGGGAGCTGGAGTAAAGCAGTTCATCAATAATAAAGGAGCCAGCGATGGAGCAGCAGCAACGCTGGAGCACTTGGGAAAATGCAATTATGAGAATTGCCTTATGCTCTGCAAACTGCCCTGGTAATTTGCTTAAAGGAAACATCCAAATGCACTTAAATATTTCAAAGATTTCATTGCAGCAGATCTAATCAGCTAAGCCAAGCAACCTAAGCACTGGGGGCAGGAGGGAGAAAGCATGTCTGATCAGGGTTTTTTTTTATTCACACCCAGCGAAACATGACATTGCATGGCAGGGAACATAATTTCTGCCACCTGGGCTCTCCTGCATCTCACTGATGTCTGCAACAGTCAAGGGTTCAGCTTCATTTTATTCTCCTTTGATTAAAAGCAACCTCTTGCAAAAGGGTCATTGGCCACTGTGTGTTTGGTTGCTCTGCTCCTGGTGCGGTGGCCACCGGGACCTGGGTGCCAGCCTCAAGGGACTGCTCCAGCCACTGTCCCCAGGGTCTGAGGGTGAGAGTCCCTTATATACTTGAACCCTTGCTCAAGTCCGGCTCTTGCTGCACTGCTTTGCTCAGGCAACCTGAAAAGTGCTGGAGGGAAGGTGATCACTGCTTTTCCTCAGGGTCTGCAGGGTGCTGGGGAGCACCTCCAGGGCAGCACGGGCTGTGTCCTGCACCCCAATCTGTGTGGCTGGATCCTGCAGTGGACTCATGCCTTGGAGGCTGGGCCAACAGGCAGTGGCTGGTGGTGGCCCCGGGCAACAGCACTGTGGGGTCCCTGTGCACCCTGCTGTGCACACCCTGCACATCTCTATGCATCCCCCTGCACCCCCATATGCACAACCTGGCACCCCCCCGCATACCCATGCACCCCTTTGCACACCCCTGTAACAACCATGCACATCTCTGCAATCCCTGCACCCTCCTGTGCATCCCCCCCCCGCAACCCCCTGTAAAAACCCCTGCACACACCCTGTGCAACCCCCCCCATGCACACCCTTCACCCTTTGCACACTACTGCACCCCTCTGTGCACACCCTACGCCCCACTGTGCGCACCCGCACGCCCCCATAGACCCCCCTGCACCTCCCTTTGCACAGCCCTTCACCTGTGCACAGCCGCCTACACCCTCTGTGCAGACCCCTGCAACCCCTTGTGCACTCCCCTGTGCACACCCCCTCGTACCCCCTTGTGTGCACTCTGTGCCTTCCTGTGCACCCCTCCGTGCACCCCGCTGTGCAGTCTGCACCCGCCGTGCAGACCCCAGCTCCCTGCTGTGCAGTCTGCACCCTCCTGTGCACACTCCGTGCATGCCCCTGCACCCCTGTGAGTACCCTGCACCCACCTTGTGCACACCCCGCACCCCCGTGCATACCCCTGCAACCTCTAAGCACCCCTCGTGCACGCCCCTGCAAGCCCTGTGCACCCCGTTGTGCACACCCTGTGCAACCCCTGCACTCTCCCTCTGCACACACCTGTGCACCCCCTATGCACCCCAGCAAACCCTTGGGCACCCCCATGCACCCTCTGCAACCTCCCCGTGCACACCCCTCCACCCTTTTGGGCACTCCGTGCACTCTCCCTGTGCACCCCCCTGCACCCTTTTGTGCACCCTCTCCCTGTGCACCCCCCGTGCACCCCGTGCACTCT
>WEKW01022995.1:0-12819 GCA_013389905.1 Sula dactylatra | reverse complement strand
ATTGGCCTTGTTTAGAGTTGACATTGTTATGATGTTTTGGCTTGCATAACTGACATCTTTGTTACTGTTCTCTCTTTCTCTCTTTCTCACCCTCATCTCTCTTTCTCTCATTCTACCTGTGTTTCTATTCTTTCTCTCATTACTGTCTTTCTATGTATGCCACCAATGTTGAGCCATGGGGTGGTGTAAGGGACTAGAGACTTGTCTCAACATTGCTGGCAGTATGGCTTGACTGCCAGGGCGTCACCACGACGACAACTGAGGAGGTTCCACCCAACAGGAACATGTATATGGCTATACCTTGCTGTCTCAGAGCACATAGGCCCAGCCCTCTGCATGTGGGCCTGGCCCCAGGGTCATTCTGCAACGGCCTGGCCCCAGGATCATCTTGCAACACATGGGAGGGGGGCTTGGACCCCCCTGGGATCTTCTGGAACCATCGAGCACCCTCTGGTGATGATATTGCGCATGCGCCCCACTGCCAAGTGGGAGGTGCGGCTATGCAAACCACTATGCAGGCCTCCTGGCATTTTTTGCCTGTTTCTGCATTCCTTTCAGGTACCATCCTTGCCTTCATCCTCAGTATTCTTCCTTTTTGTGTTTGAGTTTGGCCAGGAATAAGTTTTTCATCCATGCAGGCCTCCTGGCATTTTTTGCCTGACTTTGTATTTGTTGGGGTAGAGCTCTCTTGAGCTTGGAGGTGATCCTTGAGTATTAACCAGCTTACTTAGGTCCGTCTTCCCTCCAGGGCCTTAACCCATGGGACTCTTCCAAGCAGATCTTTGAAGAGACCAGAGTCTTCTCTCTTGAAATCCAGGGTTGTGAGCTTGCTTCTCACCCTCCTTCCTGCTCTTAAGATCCTGAACTCCAACACCTCATGGTCATTGCAGCCAAGGCTGTCTTTGGTCTTCACATCCCCAGTGAGCCCCTCCTTGCTGGTATGAGGTCCAGCACAGCACCTCTCCTGAGTGGATCCTCTATCAATTGGAAGAGGAAACCTCCTGGATTTCTTATGTCTTGCTGTGTTGGCCCTCCAGAAGGTATTAGTATTGTTGAAGCCCCCTATGAGGACCAAAGCCTGTGAACTTGGGGCTGCTCTTATTGGACTGTAGAGGATGTAACCTAATTCCTGGTTAGGTGGCCTGCAGCAATCACCCACTGTAATGTCACCTTTACCTGTCTTCTCCTAACACATTTGCTCTTGGCCAGCTCCTTATCCATCCCCTGGCAAAGCTCTATGCACTCCAGCTGCTTTCTCGTGTAAGGGGCACCCTCTCCCCGCCTACATCTTCCCATCCTGTCCTTCCTCAGGAGCCTGTATCACAATCCCATCATGTCGTGTTGGGTTTCCAACAAGATCATAGCCCTACAACTGCACACAGATCTAGAACTCATCTTGCTTATTCCCCATCCTGTGTGCATTCACATATAGTCACTTTAAAGAGACACCCCAGCATGCTGGGGGCCTGGAGAGTGTTTGGGAGTTTTCTCCACAATGGTGCCTTGTAGACACCTCTTTGCCTACATGAAGGTGACACCACTTAGGACCCTATTTGTTGATTTTGTGATCTCTGCCTGTCAAATCACCCCATGCCCTTTGCTCAGCCATCCTGTTCATTACTCCTTCACAGGACTGCTGGTTACTCTCTCCTTCCTCCCTCCTTATGAGGTCAGCCATCCTACTGGCAAATACAGCTTTGCCCTGCTTGTTGAGGTGAATCCCATCTCTTCCAAGCAGATGCTGATTTGCAAACAGGGACCCATGGTCACAGAACCCAAAACTCTGTCACCAGCATCAGTTCCACAGCCATTTACTGACCTGTCCTATTAGCGCCCTTCATCTCACACCCTTTCCCCTCACTGGCAGGATTGACAAAAACACTACCTGGGTCCCCTGTTCCCTTGACTACCGCCCCTAGAGCTCTGTAGTCACTTTTAATACTGTCCAGGTTTCCCCTGGCAGTATCATTTGTGCCCCCACAGAATAACAGCAGGGGGTTGTAGTCAGAGGGCCAGATGAGCTTTGGCAGTCCCTCCACAACATCCCAGACTGGGCGGGTCAACAGACATGTGCTTCTGTCCCCTGCAGCAGGGAGTCACCTGTTACGACGACTCACTGCTTCTTTCTGGTAGTCTTGCATGGTTTAGGATTAGGTGGACCAGGTTCTTTGCTTGTAAGCACATCTGGCTCCCTTTCAATTTTGAGGGCAGTTGAAACTATTTTGCAGTTATAAGCCCTTAGGTGGGGCAGGATCCTTCCTCTTGGTGCCAGAAGTCATCAGCTTCCATCCTCCCACTTCTCCAGAAGTTTTGCTTACTTTGATAGTGAGGGTAAACATGGCCTGCTTCTCACTAATCCAACCTATTTTAATTGGCATTAAATCAAATTTATTTTCCTCAAATCAAGTCTGTTCTGCCCATGATGATAATCAGTAACTGATCTCTGCCTTTAGCTCAACCCAAAAGCTTTTTCACCTATTTTCTTCACATGCTTTGTTGAGGAGGGAGATTGAGAAAGCAGCTGGGTGGGTGTCTGGAAGCCAGCCAAGGTCAACCCACCACAATGGTACCTGCAGAAATTGAATCTGATCATCTTTCTTTTCTTCTTATTACTTCAAAGTCAAAATGAGTGCACACATGGAAGGGGGAAGCTATCAAATTCAGAGCTGGCCTGTCAGCACCTAGATGTAACTTGCATTTGCAGTTGTCCACTGATGGTACCTTATGTGTGACAAGATGCAAATGCACTAAACTTCATTTCCACCTCTGGATCAAGTCTGTAAAACTTGGAACTTCAGGTGTTACAACCAAGTTACTCACTACAAAATGAGAGGATTTTGTTGTCACCTCAACTCTGTGATTCACCAAATAATATGATTAGATTTGTGGATCTTGAACCACTTCTGTAAGTGTTACAATCTCTCATGATGCTGATGAGTATACCAAGTTGGATTTACAAAATGACCAAAAATGTGCCTAAGACAGCATACCTCCCTATACGTCTAGCAATGTGAAACTCTCCATTTGAGCTGGCCAGCATAGTCTGTACTGACAGTCAACAGAGAAAAACAGATTTTTAAAAATTGTGATACTTGTATTTATTTTTGAGATATAGTCAGGTGAGATTAACTGCACCTTGAACCAAAAGGCACCCATTAGACATAATCACTGAGCATGGGCACTCTGAAAATGTCAGACCATCCATTGAATATCTGTTGACATTTTCAATTGCATCTGTTGAGAGGATATTTTCAGTGAAAAATTACATTCTGGTCAAGGCTGAAAGCAGACTGTTGAACTGCAGTGCAAAATTAATGAGCAATTTAAAATCATACTCCATTTACTCAAAGACATGTCTTTATAAATTGAATCTGAAGAGGGAGAGAGTTGCTCCATGCTAGACACAACCCACACAACTGTAATTTCTATAGGAAGGGGTGGTTACCTATACAAATAAATGAACTAAACCCTGTAGACCCTGTCAGCTGCAGGATAACCAAAACAAGAAAGAAGGCTGATGTCCTGTGGCTCAGATTCTGCATGAAGCTTACCAGCAGATGCCAGTCTTACACTGAGGAACACAGTTACAACAAGCTGGTAACTCTTCTGGGTAAGATTTAAAGCAAGATGTCTTTTCAAACTGGTAGATCAGAATGTAAGGTAAACAAAATTTTGAATAATAATTAACAAAATATTCCAAATTATTCAAAGATAACTTTAATGTGGTCTTTTTTTCGCTATTGCTCTGAAGCAAAATCTTTATATAAAATTAATTGTTTCTTTTAATGTGCACCACTGAACAGAATTGGGAATTTACGGTTTAAAGTCAGGACAATATCTTAGCCTAATCACTAGAAAACTCACAGGGATTCCTAGTACACACAAATCAAAATTAGTGGAACAGAATTGCAGGTCTGCCTAGGCTTCATAAGGTAATGCTGAAAGTCTCTCTGAGTTCCTCTTGTTTACACAAATTGAAAGTCTAAACAGAAGGTGTTAAGTGTGTCTTCTAAAATATTCCATTTCCTATTTCAGTTTCATCCCCATGGTTCTTAATCCCTTAAAGCACCATCCTTATGTGTAACTTTGACATGCTCTGAATTATGAAGATTTCTGTTCGCTACAACACCAGAAACACTTGAATTACACATTTTCACAGAAATGCACAATCATTTTTGCCTTGAAACTTATACATAACTTGCTGTCTCCTCACAAATGAAATATCATACTTATAATTTCTTCCCTTTCGGTGCTGCAGAGGAGAGACTAAAATGGTCCAGACAGTTAACTAATGCAAAATCCGAAACAAGTGAAGATAAAGAGCACAAAGTCTCTAATTTACATAATTGATTAAATTGCTAAAAATTAGGACATCAAATAAAGTGAGCATTATTCAACATCTAACAAAGCCATTTAGTCTAAGTCAATTTGTCTAGACCTGCTGTATGGCCAGGGAAGAAAGGCAGCTTGACAGAGTGCTTTTACCTTAAAATGGAAAACAAAAAGAGATGCATCACTGGGTACACAGAGAGACAAAGGCATTATAGATTCATAGAATCATAGAATAATTTGGGCTGAAAGGAACCTTTAAAGATCATCTAGTCCAACCCCCCTGCCATGGGCAGGGACATCTTTCAGTAGATCAGGTTGCTCAAAGCCCCATCCAACCTGGCCCTGAACACTTCCAATGATGGGGTTTCCACAGTTTTCTGGGCAATCTTTTCCAGTGTCTCACCACACTCATTGTAAAAAATGTGTTCCTTATATCCAATCTAAATTTACCCTCTTTCAGTTTAAAACCATTGCCCCTTGTCCTGTCACTACCAGCCTTGGTAAAAAGTCTTTCTCTGCCTTTCTTATAAGCCCCCTTTATATATTGAAAGGCTGCAATAAGGTCTCCCTGGAGCCTTCTCTTCTCTAGGCTGAACAACCTCAACTCTCTCAGCTTTTCTTTGTAAGAGAGGTGTTCTAGCCCTCTGGTATTTTTGTGGTCTGCTCTAGCAAGTGCATGTCTTTCTTTTGCTGGGAGCTCCACAGGTGGATGCAGTATTCCAAGCAGGGCTTCATGAGAGTGGAGTAGAGGGGGAGAATCACCTCCCTCAACCTGATGGCCACACTTCTTTTTATGCAGCCCAGGACACAACTGACTTTCTGGGCTGCAAGTGCACATTGCCAGCTCACATCCAGTTTATCATCCACCGGTATCCCCAAGTCCTTCTCCACAGGGCTGATCTCTTGTCCCCCAGTCTGTACTGATATTGAGGTTTGCCCTGATCTAGGTGCAGGACCTTGCACTTCGCCTTGTGGAACTTCATGAAGTTCACATGGGCGTACTTCTTCAGCCTGTCACGGTACCTTTGAATCGCATCCCTTCCCTCAAGCATACCAGCTGCACCACTCAGCTTGGTGTCACCTGCAAACTTGCTGAAGATGCACTCAATCCNCTTTCTGGGCTGCAAGTGCACATTGCCAGCTCACATCCAGTTTATCATCCACCGGTATCCCCAAGTCCTTCTCCACAGGGCTGATCTCTTGTCCCCCAGTCTGTACTGATATTGAGGTTTGCCCTGATCTAGGTGCAGGACCTTGCACTTCGCCTTGTGGAACTTCATGAAGTTCACATGGGCGTACTTCTTCAGCCTGTCACGGTACCTTTGAATCGCATCCCTTCCCTCAAGCATACCAGCTGCACCACTCAGCTTGGTGTCACCTGCAAACTTGCTGAAGATGCACTCAATCCCACGGTCTATGTTGTTGATGAAGATATTAAATAGTACTGGTCTGACTACAGACCCTTGAGGGACACTACTCATAACTGTTTTCCACTTGGACATTGAGCCATTGACTCTTTGGATGCAGCCATCCAGTCAATTCCTTATCCATCTGACAGTCCATTCATCAAACTCATATCTCCCCAATATAGCAGCAAGAATATTGGGAGGACTGTATCAAAGGCCTTATAGATGTCCAGGTAGGTGGCATCCATAGCACTTCCCTTGTTCACTGATGCAGTCACCCCATCATAGAAGGCCACTAGATTAGTCAGGCATGATTTGCCCTTGGTGATGCAATGTTGGCTGTCTCTAATCACCTTCCTGACATCCATAGGTTGCAACATACCTTTCAGGAGGATCTGTTCCATGATCTGTTCCATTATCCCTTCCGTTGTGGTTTAGCCCCAGTCAGCAACTAAGCACCACACAGCCGCTCGCTCACTCCCCCCACCCCTGTGGGATGGGGGAGAGAATTGGACGAGCAAAAGCAAAAAAACTCATGGGTTGAGATAAGAACAGTTTAATAATTAAAATAAATTAGTAAGAATAGCAATGGTAATGACAATGACAATAATAATGATAATGTTAATATAATAAAAAGAAATAATGAGAGAGAGAAACAAAACCCAGGAAAAAGAGGGAAAACAAAAAAACCACAAGTGCTGCAACTGCTCACCACCCACTGACTGACACCGCCAGTCCCCGAGCCACGATAGCGCCTTCCCCCGGCCAACTCCCCCCAGTTAATATACTGGGCATGACGTCACATGATATGGAATACCCTTTGGCCAATTCAGATCAGCTCTCTTGGATGTATCCCCTCCCCTCCTGGCTTCTTGTGCACCCGGCAGAGCATGGGAAGCTGCAAAACTCCTTGACTAGTGTAAGCACTACCTAGCGACAACTAAAACATCAGTGTGTTGTCACATTATTTTCATACTAAGTCTAAAACACAGCACTGTACTAGCTACAGTGAAGAAAATTAACTATGACAGCTAAAACCATGACACCTTCACTGATCACTGAGGAATTCTTGACATCTGGCTTAGGTTAGACATTTGGCTTTTAAATCACTGGAAATATACAGAATGAGTACTATTAAAGTATTCACTTAATGTCACGGGCTACTCTGCAACTGAGTGCTGACCAAGCCACTGAGTGCAACTTCCTGGTCTGCCTGAATTTGAGGACTGAAGGTGACCTTACACAGCAAGAAACCTTTCCCAAATATGTCTACAGTGTTCCAAATGCACCTATTTATACTTGGTGTGGCCAAATCTCCACAAACTCAACCTAATACATGGGATTTCTTTTTTCTTCTGTAGAACAGGGAGGAAATGATAAAAGCTCAAAGAGGAAAGAAAGGTGCTATCTGGAGCAGATTTCTTGTCGCAGGCTGGAGCCAGTGAGCATGAGGGGCAACTAGGAAATAGCTGTGCCTTCTGCAGCTCCACTGTAACCAAAGTGGTAGAGAATTAGACAGACAGGATAATAGAATATTGTGTGCTGTGCAAAGAGATAACTGGATGAGGGAGTGGAGTGAAGGCTCCATAACTCCCTTGAAATAATAGAATGTTGTGGGCTGTGAAACTTGCAAAGAGATAACTGGATGAGGGAGTGGAGTGAAGGCTCCATAACTCCCTTGAAATTCACTGAAGGTGCAAGGACGAGATAAAGCTATGGAACTGTGCCCTGGCCAGCACAGCACAATTGCAAAATTGTGCCCGAGAATGAACTTTTGCTCATTAAAATCTCATTATAATACCAAAACACACCTCCATCCCCAAAGCTACCCGCCTCCAAAGTGCGACCACCCCTCACTGAGTTTGCGCATTGAATTTTTCTTAGACTATACCTTTAAAAGCAAAGCGAGAAAGTTTTACACCAATCACTGTAAAGGTAATATGCATATGACAGAAACAGTGTATAAAAGCTGGTGAATTTTAATGTAAGGCAGAACACGCTTGAGGAGGAGATATCCCCCGTGTTCCCGCGCACTGTGAATAAAGAATGCCTGCCTTTTAACACTACATTGGTGTTACGAGGTTTCTTCCCGATTTCGGTGACACCACCACCTTATGCAGCTCCACCACTGTGTGTTTTCTCTGCTCATTGCAGCTGAACCAGCTGTGGGAGAAACTCAGCAAGAAACAAGCTCCCAGCTGGTCACATACCTTGAGCTACTTTATATCATTTTTATTAGATAAGTGATATTCCAGTGTAGAGACTGCCTTTATTTGCATTTGAACAGTAAATAGCATCAAATCTGCCTGGAATCTAAAAAACACTACATATGTTATCATTACTTTTTAAAAAGACTTACTATTAGTTATATAAATACAGACTTTAGTTAGAGACATACCAGAGTGTAAGAGCAGAATGTGATATAGGAAATTAACAGCATTGAGCTTTGCTTGCAAAGTTCGACGTTTCTGACTTAGACTCCATATGCAATCAAGAAAGACAGAGAGAGACATTTCTCCAAGTTGGAGTCATGCTCTAAAGTGCTCTTTGAACAAGTTTCACTTTTTTTGCTTGAGCATAGAAAGCCCAGTCCCCTAACTCGGGAACTTTAAAGTTATGTTTCTAAAATAACGCAATTCACATTTTCCTTTTGTCACCATCAATAAAGCAATCACTTCACTCACTTCTGTTAGGTAGATACCCTTGGGAGGAAATAAGGTAATTTCTAAGTAAATGTGCAAGCCAATTATTTAAAAAAAGAAATGAATTAATTTTGAATGTGGCTAGAGCAGCCAAGGAATGCTTGACAAACTAGATATCTGGAGGTGGAACTCAACCACAACTCAGTCAATCTGTGGTCTTGTGAAGCCATTCTTATTCAGAACACTTTAAAACAACTTTCATGAGTTAAATATGTGAATTACATATCAGCTCAATACACACTGAAACACCTTTGTAATTTTAATACACTTCCTCTCTATTATTCAAAGGTTTCCTTGCTTTATGAACATAAATATAAATATTTTTATATGGAATAAAATTTATTCAGCTGATGCTGGATCTTGCATCATTAGGGAGTTTTGAGATAATCCCATTCAGCGTAGAGAACCTGGCACAAAACATGCTGTGTTCTTAATCAGAAGAGTACTTTCACAACCTGATTTTTAAACTACATTGTGCGTATTTACTGTGGATTAATTTACCTCTCTGGGAAATTTAGTTTATTCTTTTTCAAAATTGTAAGAGGATAGATAGACATGTGCCGGGTCTTTTGGTTTTATTTTGTTTCGTTAATATTGAAAATTAATCTCTCAATGATTTAATTTCATCTTGGAGAAATTTCTAACTACACAATAGAGCATTAATATGACTAGTGGAAAATGCCCATACAACAGTGTGTGTCGGCATAGCACACTTGGTGAAAACTTATTTGAAATAACTTGATACAGTTATTGTGGTATTCTGTCAAATTACCACACAGTGAATAGTATCCATTTCTCTTTCTTCATTAAAAAAAGTTATTGTTCTAGTGCCAGTTTCTGCTCAGGGACCTTTTTTGATGCTAACTGCATACAGGATAATTATGTTAAATTAGTGTAAATCTAATTAAAAGCAGACCTCATCCAACACACAAAAAAAGTACTCAATTTTATTCCTTTTTTTCATCAACCCAGTCAAATTACCCTCATTTCAAAATTTTGGTTATATTATACCAATTCACTCTGTGATGGAAGACAGACTGTTGGTGTAATTGCAAAACACTAGCAGAGCTATGGCAATTTATATCTTGATTTATACTAGCTGACCATCCAACTTTAGCTATCAAGATAGCAGCTTGCTGCATTTAAATACTTCCCAGTGTCCTCAGATACCTGTACGCACTTGTACAGTGATATATTTGAAACTTCTTTCCATATTAACTATTCAGGTTGCAGAAATTGACCTCTGAGATGTAACAGTGCATGTTTTGAGTGACAAAGGGTGACTACAAAGACAGAAAATAAATACCCTTGGTACAGGGATTTTCATGGAAATTTTTACCAAAAGTGCAGTCTGGTACGCTGGCAACTGTACGCTCCTCCTTTGTATTTTGAATCCACATGGTTAAATTATATATGACAAGGTATAGCTTACAACTGGTAAATCGTATAATGAACAATACACTACATTAATTTTATGCCATTTTGTCTGAAGTAATCTTAAATATCATAAATCATAGGTTTAACTGAACAAAACAAGCAGAATTAGAGAAGGGAAGTAAAAAATTCAAATTCTTTAGGGTTTGATCAACATAAGTAACAATCTTTTGTGATACGCATAAGCTTTTGCAAATATGATCAGGTAGCAATGTGGTACAGGGAACAGGTTTCATGAGCAGAGTTGATTAATGTAGACATGATCACGTTCTGGAGAGTTCGATATCCTGGTTCAGGAACACACTAACCTGCAATAACTGCCTAGAAATTTAATTATTGCTTTGTTTTAGCCCTACTCTATTTAATGATGTTTCCAGACACTCTGCACAGATAATGTTTTTTCCAGGCCAAAACCAGTCATTTTTGATCACACAGACATAAATGCACATACACAAATTAAAAATAGAAAAAGTCTCTAAACATCTAAGCATAGTAATTGTGTTCAGTAATTTTGTTGAGCACTGAGACATTGTACTATTAATAACAGAAGGCCCTAGACCCTACCACAGCTTAAGACCATTGCAAGAATGGTCGGTGGCAAAACTCCCATTGACTGCAGAACTAAAGTGTCATCATCATCATCTATAAAACAACTACAAGCAGCAATAAAATGGAGGGAATAATTTATGCAATTTTACACAAAGAAGGAACAGATGCTAGAGGGAAGTACTGCAGTTTGTTTCCAGCTAGACATAACAGGTGTAAAAAACAGGTTGGAAAAACCTATTAAAAAAAAAGAAGATCTCCCATGGCAGTGGTGGGAAGAAAGAAATTAATTTATCAAGTAGCAAAAGTCTTGAGCCAAACTAAAGACATATGCAATTTTTCAGTATATACTTGCTTTGTTTGTTATTCTTTTGTTCAAATTCAATTTTTCAGTAGATGGAAATTTTATTTTTAATGATGAGAAAGAAAGAAATATTGCAACCCTTCTTCATGTCTGTTTAAGAGTCAGCTAGACCACAAGGGTTTTTTGTCTTTGAAGCACTGGAGTGAACGGTTGTGTGAGGTAACTTACACACAATGCTAAGCAAACAGATTCACCCTCAGCTCAGCTCACAACATAAATGTTGACTGGCTGTATGCACATCAGCCACTGCAGGAACCCTCTCTTGTAGAGATATGAAGTGGAACTGGGTCAAACCTCGTCACCATGAGCAAAGCTGAAAAAAAGCTTTGGCATTGCTGCACTAGTAAAGCTCCCAGATCCAAAAAGGAACCTTCTTTGTCCTGCCTCCAACTTTCACACTTTCTGCAACACATATGCAGATACAACATTCACAAGAGGATATGAAGACCACCATACATATTTTTCAGAACACTAAAATTAGACCAAAAATATGTAGTACCCTATATTCCACAATATTCAGGATGGGGGCAGCCCTGAATAATTCTCTTGAGTTTTTTTAAGTATGTCTTTGGAAGATACATAACTAATTAATTTAAACATGTGCACCATACATGTAGACCTTCCCCAATTCCATTGACTTAAATAACTCACATTTCCAAGTATCCTCCCTTTATTGAAAATATCTAGCAGTTCTGTTTGATATAATGCAGGTTTTGAATTGTTGACTTGGTGCTAGCAAAGATGCAGTACAAAAGACTCTTTTAAACATTTCTCTAAAGGTTGAATTTCAATAAAAAAAAAAAAATTCTTAACATCCTAAGCTGTTTCTGAAGAACTGAAGTCAAAGAGCTAACCTTCATCCTGCTGAATATCACATAGCATTTTCCCTCTGGCAGACTGCTTCTGAAAATAGTTTTATACCAGTTAGAGGAAGCTTCTGAAACAGAATGATCTAACAGAGTATTTTTCTCCCAGATCTGTAAGCATATACATTTTATGCATTTTATTATTAAATATGTGCTCATATCTACCTGCTATTCAATATTTAACCTGCAATTTCATTAATTATTATGATCATAATGAAAATAATTCAAAAATACTTAAATTAGCCTCCTAGAACAAATTGAATTATTTTCCCCAGGACAAAATATATGATTCATATGTGACAATATATAGTGTAAGATTTTTATTTCACTCTCAGACACTGTTTTACATTAATTTTTAATGTGTGAAAAAAGGAATGTTGCTTAAATTTCCTATTACATAGTAGCATGCAATTAAACCTATGTTTAGAATAGTAATTCTGAATTCTATTCTCACCATAATTTTATGGCAAATCAGTATAATACAAGTGAATCCACAAAATCTCACAGAAACAGCATAAGAACATGAATGAATTAAAAACACACTTTCACTTTTAAGTAGTCACATTGTGTATATATAGAGATGCTATCACATTACTTAATAGAATTGTAGACTGACATTCATAAATCATAAACCAGAGCTGTAGCTGTGTGAGGACCTGCCCAACGATTGTGAAAGTGCAGGCAACATGCAAGTGCTGAATAGAAGCAGTTGGAAGAGAAGGAAGAAGCACTTAAGGAACAGCAGAAACCATGAAAGCCTTTCTGAAAGCAGCTTTGAGCTTTGCTGTATGTCAGCCAGGGTTATCTGCTTTTTGTCATACCTCAGCACTGCTGTCATAGCTGACATGGGAGCACCTCTATAAACCTCTGCCTCCTGCAACAGGATATCCCTTTGGCATACAAAACTGAGGTGGCTACAGCTCATTTAGATAATAAAATGTACTTTGTATCTCACAATAACCACAGTGCGCAGCTGTAACACATCTCTTTTCTTACTAGCAAGATGACTTATTCTCACTAACAATATTGTACAGATTACCTACTTTGTGAAAAATGCAGAACCGTTGTATGACCAGAATTACTAGGAGATACCAGCTGGGAAAATAACCAGTCATACTTGCTGCCTGGTGAATAAAGGGAACGAAGACACGGACTCCACTTGCAGTGCA
>WEKW01022993.1:30718-43097 GCA_013389905.1 Sula dactylatra | reverse complement strand
TCTTTTTCCCTTCCCTTCCCTTCCCTTCCCTTCCCTTCCCTTCCCTTCCCTTGACACTGATAAAGAGCTGTGAGAAAGATAAAACAGGAAAAATTACAGATGGAGGCAGGATTGTTGAAAGGGGGCAGTAGCTCAGTGTTTTTGTTCAAGAAAAACAAAGAAACAAAGCAGATGGAGTTGGGTTGAGTGGTTTTCTTTGTAGGCAGTCAGGTTATTAGAGCACCAGCGTGCTGTTGCTGGTGGAAATGGTTCCTGCCCAGCCCAGCAAAGACCCTTTGGGGGTCTTATGAGGCTGGTGAGGAAAAGGACATTATTAGCCTGTTAAATCCTAGCTGTCGTTTATGTCTGTTAATTCATTATATAATTGCTTCATACTTTAAAGTTCTTTATAATTTACACTCAGAGTCTGTGTGTGGAGCCAAAAGCAGCTGTACAAACTGCTGTACCCAAGAGAAGGCCGTCAACAGGCAAGAAAACAAATACTGGAAGAAAACATTTCTCCAAAACAATTTGTTGAAAAAAATTGCAAAGCTACCTGAAATGACATTTGGCAAACAAACACTTAAAAATCTGAAGTATTCATAACAGGCATTTTCCACGGAAAGAACATGCAATACTCACTGTGCAAACAGTATTCAAGCAGATAAAGCAGTGCCATGGCAAGAAAGTTCCTCTTGACATTTTCTGGTAAACCTGTGCCATCCATGACAACCATACTACTGTTGCTGTACTTATCCTGAATCTCTTCGATGTGATTCTGTAATTCTGCATTTCATTTGTTTTAGGATTAGAGGGCCTAGAAGGAACAGCGTGTGTTTTCTTCTGTGTGTCGTTGTGTACTATAGCCACTAAATAACTCTTTGTGCTTTTAAGTTGGCTATATTCTGCTTGCAAAGTATCTCTGAATGATTAAATTGACCCAGAAGAGGGGTGGTATTATGTTATTAAGACCTTTCACCCCATCTGTTTGTCACAGCTATTTGGGAATACTTTGGCTACCAATAGTAACAATGCTGATGCCAGGTTTTGCAGTCATTGTCTTTACCATGTGCAGAAAAATGCAAGGACAAATAAGCCTGAATACTGACAACACCATCAACATTAAAATTCCTGGTGAACCTTTAGGTGCAATTATTTTACTCATAATGAGTGTAGAGGAATTGAGAGAACTATTAGTGTTCTGGCATCCAGAAATATGTATCGTTTTGTTCTTCATTCTGACTGCTGCTAGTTAAATGGTATCATGCAAATAGTGCCACACAGGAGAAACTGGTAGAGATGACAAATATTGGTTTGTTCAGTGTTGAGTCTGTATGGACAGATTTTTTCCACTGACCGTGTAGATTCCCAGTAGGTTTAATAAATTAATATTTCACTCAGGGTTTATTTTCCTCCCTGCCTAGTTCCACAGTTGCTGTTCAGCTGTGCTGATGGAAAACAACGAAAAGTGTGTAAAAATTCTAAGGCAAAATGCTCTGAAACATCTTTTACCAGCTAATTAATAAATATTTTATTCAGAAATTTTATATGGAAGCTCTAATTGCATGCTGAGCAGTTCTGGTGTCAAATTTGGAAACTAAAAGTTATCACTGGAAAGGTAATTGGTCCAGAGTTATGTGTGTTTCTCACAGCAATGTTTATCATATAGTTATTCATACCGTTTTCAATATATCATCACTAGAACAATGTCTAAAGCCCCTGATTCAAAATTTAATACCTGGAATAGATCTGATATTATATCTACATGTAACTCTGTCTAAAGTCATCACCAGTATAAGATTCCTGATTTGATATCAAAGAGACAACAAATGCAGAAAAAAATAATACAAGAGTTTCTAACAATTGCATGGAAAACAATGTCAATCTTTTATTACATTTAAATTAGCTGGTATGGGCTACAATCTGATCTCTGAATGTCCATTATAACTAGGTTTTGGGAAGATATTTACACTGTAATAATTACTGACAAGGAAGATATATATCCTTCATATTCTCTAATCTCTATCCCAAACAAACTGAACAATGAGGACACACAGATATATTTACTATTAAAATATATAATAGACCTGTAAGTAGTTATTGAACAAAGATTTCTAAAAGCCTCGTTTGTTAAGATGATTCTACAATTTTCTTAAGTTCTCTGAAAGAAGTCTTGCATTGTCTTAGATCTTTGTGAAATACCGAACAGTTAATGTATAGCATCATGAACAAATATGTTTATAAATACAAACATTGCACACAGGACCTCTATAAAATGTTTTCAGACAACTGATTTTTATACCTTGCTGAATTTGAAAATATCGCTTTTACAAGCTTATCAAGTTAATGATTTATTGATTTATTAACAACTGGCTCACTTGGAGAAAAATAATCTGCTATGAGCCTTATCAATTGAAAAATCCCGCACACTGATTTTGGACACTAACTGCAAACCTCCAGAATGACTTGGTTAGGGTTGATCATGTCATGCAGATGTGGCAGAGGATGATTTTCTCAGCTGCAACTCTTGCAGTCATGCATGACTGACTTAGGTGGAAGAATTATTATAAGGAATGTTTTCCTTACTTAAAACATCCTACTCTTATAGTGAAAGTGTAAGATACAGTTCTATTTGTAAACAACTGAAGCGTAATATCTGCAATACATCATGTAAAGGTATAATCACTGTCAAAATGACAAGGCAACATTACAGAAAGTGACAGCTGTAATTGACAGAGATGGTGATCAGCCTCTGAAACTGTTTTCTGATTGCATATTCATGATTCCTCTCTATAATATGCTACAGTTACTGTGTGAGTTATTCTAAGCAGATGTTTTAACATGACTAGACTGACACCTTATACTTTGAGATTTGCAAGTCTAATCTTTAACACTGTTCCCTCCACTTTTTTCCAAATGTCTAACTCTTGACATGCGACTTAGTTGTGGGACACATCAAAGAACACATGCATGCAGGTACAGCAAGCAGTTGCGTCCATGTTGCCACACTGGTGACGATGGTTTACTGGTAAAGCAATACCCCGGTGTCCGCCTCCATACAGCCCCCCCCGCCGGTAGCTGTGAGTAGCTGGTGAGCTCTCATTCGGCAGTAGCAGAGAAACACGCTCTAATACATGCCCGTGAATAGATAATTTGTCAGAGTTGCTCTCTGGCCTTGGGTAGCTCTTTGTAAGCTGGCTCTTTTATTAGCTAATTATTTGACTCGTTTAGCTTTTAAGCAGCTGCTTCCAACGTGCTGTGCCATAACTCCAACAGTTACTGGCAAGTGAACGGTAAAGGCACAGAGACTTGCAGAAATAAACTCCTACGTCTGTCTTGTGCATAAGTAGAAGGTAATGATCTCTTTCCTTTTCTGACGGTGAATATTACATTTTCATTCAAGCTCAGAGAGAAGTTTGGAGGGAACAAAGAAAAAGACATTATCTGTTCTTATTCTTGCTTCCATTGTTTGTGTTTCTGACACAGTCAGAAGAGTTAGGCAATTTTCCAGATAAAAGCTGATTTCTTTTCTTTTCCCAGGGAGTGACAGTTTATCAGAAACCAAAACTCTGTGCAACAAGTACATTCCTGGAGTTCTTTCACATTGTCCTGGAGTTCTTGCACGAGAAAGGAATTGACTGTAAGGGGCATTTGTGAAGAATGAGCAAGAAATAGATGAGAGAAATGCCTGTTTGCTCCTCTTTCTGATCCTTCTGTTAAACATACACAAAAAAGTTTTAACTTGATCTCAGTGCAAATGAAGAAAAGGTGAATTTTATAATCTTGAAAATATCTTGTGCAATGAGAAAAGAAAGTGTATGCTAAAGGGCATAATTCAAGACTCAAAGGTATGTGAGAGATTTCAAATTTACTGTTGCTTTGTCCACTTACTGTCTTGTCTTATCTTTGACCTTCCTCAAATCACACCCTTTCCAATAGCTTCCTTGGTGCTTTTGCCCATGTTTTCATGGCAGAAAATCCAGAAATCTTAATGTCCTCTGGTGTTGCTCTCCATGCAGTTCACATCCAAAAGCCACAGTGCACCGGAGCCATAACGATTTGATTTTTCTTTTTTTGACTTAAATATGCTTCTGCTTCAAGGAAGGGAAAGGCTCTGTCTGCAAAGTGGACAAGCTAGCAAAATGCTGCACACACTGCTGAAAACTCACTTTTGTGCCTGAGGGACAGTGGCCAAGACAAAAGGTCACCTTCATTTTTCTCTCTTTGTGCCTTTACTGGAAACACTTTTGTATTTGTTGTACATTAAGCACGACTAAATCACATGACTGGAGGATCTGCCACACCTAAGATTAAGGCAGTACATCCTGGTATTTTGACAACAACAATTAACACAAACGTAGGTTTTCAGATCAGTTAAGCTGGGTTTAAGATATTTGCAGAGAGCCAGCCAGCCAGAGAACACTGTTGAGTCTGGTCCTATAATGGGGAGAAGTTCATATGGCAACACCATAGGCTGCTTACAGTTTCAGTTCAGCTTGCAGCAGCAGCCGCAGAAGTATTCCACCGACCAGAAAGCTTTGCTTGTTGAGCTTAGTTTTGATGCATGCCTAAACAGGAGAATGCATTTAAGAAGATGGATGGAACACCAAAAGATCTGCTTCTTTCAGGACACAACACACAACCTTTCCAATGTCTCCCTGTTCTCCCAAACTCCTGACTGGCAGCTGGATAGAGAGAGTAAAATTGCATAAGATGGCCGAGCTGATCAAACCTTGTTGTCAACAGAGAGAAGGTCCAAATGGCTCTTCCATCTGCCTATCCCCTGCTGTGGAGACCTACCCCATCTTGTGCACCTGCTGTGAGAGCCTTCAGTAAGCTCTGTGTCCAGTGGTGACATCTAGTCACTTCTGAGCATTGTGTCCTTCAGTGCCCTCAAAGAGTAGCTTCCTCTCATTTTCTCAATAGGGTGGTGTCTGTGGCATGCTTAGTTGCTGCTTTCCTTACATTCTGCTCTGCCTGCTAGTCGAACGACAATGACCAGAAGTGCTCTTCACCACTCTTGACTCACAAAGGGCTTTTTCCAAAACCCAGCAGTCCCATGATCTCCACCATGGAATGGACACCAGGATGCAACTGCCAGGGCAGAACGTCTGTGCCCCAGCTGTATTTACATTAAAGTGTATGAAACGGGAAAGGTTCAGCTGGGAGACTGTGTTGATATTTCCCTGGAAACAGTCCTGATAGGTGAGACAACAGCTTTTAGCTAAGGATACACACTTCTGTGCTTGTTCCCTTCAGATTCAGTATGTTGCCATGGTGTCTTCCCTGGGAGTGAAGCCACTCTGGATTTCTGGGTTGGCTTCTATTAGCCAGCAGCACAGGCATGTGGAAACAGGCCCTACAGCCATTAGGTGACCTTTTAATGTAGGTGCAGCCCAGGCTGAGGTACACTTTCTAGGGCTGCATGGTTCCCAAAACAATTTGAAGGTACGTTGTGGCTTGTGTGGGACTGTTGTTGTTTTCCCTTTAGTACTACTACTCAGAAATAAAGAAACGGAGCTGGGCAGGCACTGGAGTTTCTGTTTCACACTAAATGTGTTACTTTTCCAAACCCATGCAAAACATCACCTTTCCAGTTGGGTGATGAAACTTCAAAAAAAGTGTAAAATATCCCCTTGTTCTACCTAAAATGTTCTGTTGTATTTTATGTTTGGATGTTATGTTTTGATTTTTTTTCTTTATTCGACTTTTAAGTTTTCCTTCTTTGCAAATAAATACANGCCTCACCCGTGTAGTTACACCACATAGTTACGATTGTTCATTCCAACTCAGTCATTCCAGTATTTCTTCCAAGCACCTCATTTTGCTAATGTTAGCACAATGCGTTCTAAAAGATCCCTGGAACAGGGGTTCCAAATATCCTGATAAGATCAATAATACAAGTAGACTGGTAAGGGATGTTTCTCCTGTAATTCCATGAATAGCAAGAAATAATTTATATATTGGTAGATCCTCCCAGTAACTGTAAAATAGCACTGATTCAAGGCTTTCCTCTCTGCTCAATATAGTCACATTCATTGCACAGGCATTGGTCTGGAGAGTGTGTTTATTATCCAGAAATTTATATGGTAGCATGTGCTCCTGTGTATTACAAGGGGATCAGGACAGATAAGTTGCATCAAACACTGCCTGATCCACCATTCATTCCTACATGTTTCTGTTTCTGGACTTCACAAGCTAATTCACCTCACCATCCTTTAACTTTTGTGATTATAATGTCTTTGTTCTGATCCAACCCTGTTTTTCTCAGCTGCAGGGGCAGGGAAAAGAAACAATATACTAGTGAATTTCCTGCTCAGATTACAGGCCGGGTTGTCTTTTCAGACACACAAGGCATCAGCTGTAGTTAACACTATAGAAATTTGAGTGTTTGCATCACTGGATCCATTCTGAAGTTGTGAAGCCAGAAGTTTGCAGAACTTTCACCAGGGGAATCTGTTTACCCTTCTGGTTCGCAGGTGTTAGCATCTTCCAGAGAGCCTCTTAGTCAGAACAATCATTGTAGCTGCTTTGGCTGGAGAACCGACTCCAGCATTTGGAAGGTGGAATTGCTTGGTTTCCTTCTCTTCTGTGACTGATGTAGGCACTGCAGTGCCCGACAGTGTGTGTCCAAGGATTTCATGTGCTCTCAGTTCTGCTATCAAGTCTTGCCATTCTCCCAGCAGACCAGAACCTATATTAGGTCTTAATCAACGTTTTGGGGCTCTGGATTTACGTTAAATCTAATTCTCCTTTGTTTAGATGGTGTTTTAAGGACACTGTACTAGAAAGACTTAGTCATACCTTTCCAGGTGAAGCTTGGCTGTTATGTTGTCTGGGAGGGTGGGCATGAAAGTCCCATTAAAGGACTTGGATGTCCCATCTCAGGCTCCAGAAAGAACAATATGTCTGCATTAGAGACATCCTGATAAGACAGGAAAAATAGTGTTATAAAAAGAAAAAAAGTGTTATATGTGAAAAGGCTGATGTGCTTAAAGAGCATAATCCAGAAAATTCCTAACGGAAGACTACCCCTTAATATTGCTTATTGAGAGACAGCCTGACAAGTTTGTTGGTTATTGCCAAAAAATATCAAACTTGTATTGTGAAAGAAAATCACTGTAAGCCCCATCATAATACAGACTCTCCAAGATTGTGGTAGCTATCAGTACATCTGGAATATTCATGAAACACAGCAGTACATCATATAACAGAAACCAGAATGATACTATGCCATAGTTTGGGTACAATAACTCTTGCATTATGTGATGGGACAGCCAGTCCATTATACTGCAACTATTGACCTTGAAACAAACATGAGGATATTCTCTTTCCCCTATCTGCATGGTCTAGAAAATAATTGTGATGGTGCACATTGTGGAAGAGGTGACAACCAGGAAGATAATTTTTATTAGATCATGATGTGTTTTTGCAATTGTATTGGATTTGCATGGCCAGGTTTTAGTAGCGGAGGGCTACAGTGGTGGCTTCTGTAAGGAGCTGCTAGAAGCTTCCCCTGTGTCCAACAGAGCCAAAGCCAGATGGCTCTAAGGTGGACCCGCTGTTTGCCAAGGCTGAGCCCATCAGCGATGGTGCTGGCGCCTCTGGGATAACATGTTTAAGAAGGCAAGGAAAAAAAAGCCCCATGTGGCGGCAGACAGAGAGAGAATATATAAGAGAAACACCCCTGTAGACACCAAGGCCAGCGAAGGAGGAGGGGGAGGAGGTGCTGCACGCACCGAAGGAAAGATTCCCCTAGAGCCCATGGAGAAGACCACGGTGAGGCAGGCTGTCCCCTGCCGCCCGTGGAGGTTAATGATGGAGCAGATATCCACCTGCAGCCCCTGGAGGACCCCACCCCAGAGCAGGTGGATGTGCCCGAAGGAGGCCGGGACCCCGTGGGAGGCCCGTGCTGGAGCAGGCTCCTGGCAGGACCTGTGGACCCGTGGAGCGAGAGGAGCCCAGGCTGGAGCAGGTTGGCTGGCAGGACCTGTGAGCCCGCGGGGGACCCACGCTGGAGCAGCCTGTTCCTGAAGGGCTGCACCCCGAGGAAGGGACCCACGCTGGAGCAGTTTGTGAAGAACTGCAGCCCGAGGGAAGGACCCACGCTGGAGAAGTTCATGGAGGACTGTCTCCCGTGGGAGGGACCCCACCCTGGAGCAGGGGAAGAGTGTGAGGAGTCCTCCCCTGAGGAGGAAGGAGCGGCAGAGACAGCGTGTGATGAACTGACCACAATCCTTATTCCCTGTCCCTCTGCACCACTTGTGGGGAGGGGGTAGAAAGGCAGAAATGAAGTTGATCCCAGGAAGAAGGGAGGGTTGCAGGAAGGTGATTTGAGATCTGGTTTTATTTTCTCATTCCCATACTCTGCTTTGATTAGTAATAAATTGAACTAATTTCCCCAAGTTGAGTCTGTTTTGCCCGTGGCAGTAACTGGTGAGTGATCTATCTCTCCCTGTCCTTGTCTCGACCCAGGAGCCTTTCATCACATTTTCTCTCCCCTGTCCAGCTGAGGAGGGGAGTGATAGAGCAGCTTTGGTGGGCACCTGGCGTCCAGCCAGGGTCAACCCACTGCAGCAATTCTATAACTTTTTAAAGATGTCATAAGTTGTTATGAAACATCGTACATTTTGAAATTATGACCTGATTTGTTTTAACAGCCTTACCAATTTTTAGCACATGCTGGAACTTTTTTTGGGAAAAGAAATCTATAGTAAAATGCAGTTCATGAAAAATTGAAATGTTTTGTAGGAATATCCCCCATTTTGACAAAAAAGGTCAAGAAATTAAAGCCTTTTAACAGATTTTCACTTATCTTCTGTCAAAGCATTTCATAAATGTCAAAACAGTTTTGTTTCAATTTATAGAGTATATTAATGTGCTGTATGTATATATATTGTAAGTTATATTAGTATATGCTTAATATTCCACCTTTAAAGTTTTATAATAGAGTGTTATCTTTGAGAACAAAATAGTTTGATGGTGTTGGCAAATGTTTAGACGTTTATGAAATTAATTATTTTGGGTTTTAATTTTATGGTAAATTTTTTATTTCATGGTAAATATATAAACCTTATGGCTTTTGGTTCCTGTATGAAGTAATATTTTTCAGCTAACTGCTAGCAATATCTTCAGAACACAAATTGTATTTAATGAGTTTTCTTCATTTTTTTGTGAAGAACGAATGATGCATGATTTTTCCCACAAGATGGCAGTGAAGAGTTGTAAAATTTAAGGGAAACGACGTATGGAGACACATAAAAACCTCTGTGAAAATAGAAGATACAGGTTTGATAAAACAGCGAGAAAGAGGATATTACAGAGTCAGAGGGAAAGCTCCAGCTTTAGTTCACTCTTCTGTGGCCAGAGACAGCAGCATGTATTTTATTGTAAGATCATATACCATGGTGCTTTTTGATAGCAAACCAAAATTGGCTGCAAGATCTGATTACAGGCACGTAAGATATTTTTTAACTGTGTACAGATTTCTCTCTCACATACATATTTTTGTATTCATATGGCTGCAAAATGTTCACATATGAAGTCCACTGTTAACTGAATAGTTAAGAACCCACAAAGTATTTTGCCTGGAAAAAAAAATTTCAAGCAGAAAATGCATCCCAAGTGACAAAAAAAAGAGAAAGTTATTACAAGTGTAGTGACAAATACATGTTAGGAAAGTGATATTTTAAAAATAATATTAATTAATATTTTATTATGCCAAATCTTGCTCTGAATCTCATGCTAATCATCATTAAAAAATCCCTAAGTAACGAAATGCTGCATAGCACTGAGTTGCAGTAAACATACAATAAAGAGCCTGTTCACTCATGATGGGAACCATCATCACAAAGAGCACAACAATCTTCCCTATTCCTAGCTGAGAAATACAAACACATTTTTCTATCATCATCGCAAAAATCTTGCAATTCTTTTTATCTCTGATTTAATCTAAGCTTGGCAAGAAAGCAAGTGGGAGTAGGGAAGCCAAAACAGCAAATCCCGAGCCTTAAGCAAAAGCTGATTTTTCTCCCTTTTTCATATGAAGCAGGACATCTGGACTGCATGTCTGTCTTTCTACACACATGTGTGCACGCACGCACAGACACACACACACACACACACTCTCTGAGTATTTCAAGTTTTTCCTACCCTATTTCCCAGCAGAATGTACACTTATATTCTTACATATGAATACTAACCTACTGTGACAATGCAAAGAATAAACATTTTCTGAAGATGTCAGTAGAGAGTAGGTCTCCATCTGCTGAAAAGCAGCAGTCTGCAGACACAGGTAACAAAGCCAGCTTATGGTGGCTCAGGAGCTGTCTGTGTGATTTAGGCGCCTACCTAAATCACAGCTGTCTATGAAGGATGGCAGGTGTGCTAGGGATAAGATAAAGCCTTCCTGTGGGATTTGTATAAGCAAACAGCTCATCCAAATAGATCCCAAATAAAGTTAAGAAAGGCCATTCAAAAATCCGTCTTGGCCCCATCCAGCACGTACCCTCACTGACAAAGGGTCACATTCGGCTACCTGTGTCTTTCCAAAACATGAGTGGTCTGGCTGAGGACATCCGCTTCCAGCATAGCAAGGAGTCGTAGCTGAGACAGCGGACTCTTGGTACTTTCTTTTGACATTGCAAAGCCAAGTTTCACTTTGCAGCTTCAAGACAGGTTTCAAACAAGGTGACATTACTACAATGTCAGGTCAAGCACCAGCTTGTCCTTCAGAAACAAGGGGAGCTGGCAAACAGGTTCAAAGCCAGCAATGCAGCAAACTTGGAAGGAAATGATTGGCTTTCTTTCCCAGCTGCTGTAGAAGTGGACAAGGAGAGTGCAGGGGACAGGAAAAGCTTGAGCTGAGCCTTTGTATAACCTATGTTGCCCTGACTGTCCCTGCATCTCTATTACTCTGTCTGGGCTTTGACAGTACTGTGTTTTACAGAAATGCGTGTTTAGAGATCAGAAAGACTGTGGAAGTCATCTCCCTATTGTTGAGCAAATATGGATGTAGGCCATGGCTTAAATTGCTTGGCAAAGCTGTTGGGAAAGAAATTCTAGCAGGAAGGATGTTCCACAAGTCACCCAGAATGTTCCTGCCCTGAGAATATGAGAGTTTTTGCTAATCTCTAGTATAGCTTTCCTTATAATCTATCATCTGTATTTAAAATCTGTTGTGCTGCCAATGACATACAGGAAGAACAAATGGTCATGATTCTCTTTATAAAAAAGATGCACTTATTTGAGGAAAATTGCATTATTCTTCTAACTCTACATGTTGGGTTTCTTTAATTTACATTAAATGAAACCTAGTGTTCTTTCAACCCTTTGCCACCTTTTCTTTTTTAAAGCCTGTTTCAAACTCTTTCCACCTTATCACTGTATTTTTTTTTTCAAATATGGTGCCTGGAACCAGATGCAGTAATCCCAGAGTCAGTGCTTCTGACTTCGCTGAGGAAGGAATTCCCAGCATTCTTTTTGCTGAAATGGCATTTATAATTTGGGATTTGTTTTGGGTTTGTTTTTTTTTCACTATTGGCTAACGACCAAATTCTCGATTTCTGTGTGACTGCTACATCCATTGAAGGCTTTGAAGGCTGATTTATACTTCCTGTAGATCTGTTTCTTGATCTTGACCACAATAACATCTTTTTTCTTCATGATATTTTACGTCTTTCTGCTCTACGCAAATTTTTGTTATCTCCATTCACTAAGACTTAGATCCCATCTCTGCTGAAATCATCGAGTTGTATTATTCTCATGAAAGTTAAATCAAGTTCTGAATGCCTAAAACCTAATTGAATCATCATTTAAGTATTACACTGGCAAATGCAAATAAGGTACAGGTTGTATCCTGGCCTTTTCTTGGTATGCTTTAGTTTTTACCTCCTACTGAACAAAAGTGACTGTCAGATACCTTTATGTTTTCAAAAAGGTTTTGTTGCAACATAGAAAGACCAAGTGGGTTTTGTCTGCTGAAGTGAAATCTTACTTTGCAGATGTTAGATGTACTTTTTGGCTCATTACAGTGTCAAGGTGACACTGCTGTCTGGATGACTCAAACAAGAATAGGAAGAGCCTGTTTTCCATAAATACTCTGCTTTATTGCTTTGGAGCAAGCTGTTTTGATCTTTTTTCATTAAGGTTGTTTGGTCTTTTTTAAGTATATCAGCATGAATCATGAATATGTGTATGTATTCTCTCCCTTTCTGAGCTTTTTACGCTGACTTTGGACCTTCAGATGTTGCTAAAGGCAGACAAAGCAATAAATTATAATGCAATTTAGCTGTGTAATGGAGTTAAAAGCAAACCAAGCAGACCATAGTTTGTACATATCAGTTTATCAGAAGAAAAAACTCATCTTGGCTCCTAAAATGAAGTGCCTGCAAAAAAAAAA
>WEKW01022993.1:20456-30663 GCA_013389905.1 Sula dactylatra | reverse complement strand
AATGTATTTTCACTTCTCTTCTGCCATGGTATCATCTCTTTGTTATAGGATTTATCTCATCCAAATGCAGGCTTCCAAACGGAAACCACTAGTGCTGTACTATAAATGAGTAATTTTCTTACGTTTTCCATGTCTACACTACAGTGTCCTGAAAAGTTAGAAAGTTTTACCTCCATTGTGAGTTGACTTAAACTCTTTTGACTGCATTGTCACAGAAGGAAACATACTCATAAAAAAAGCCTCCATAAAGCTTTGCTTGGAAATAAGTTTTTATAAAATCTGGATCCCGAAAAACTTAGTAAAATAACAACTGTTGCAAAGTACAATTGAAGGGTGTAGAAGTAGAAGTGACTTTGGTGCTTTTGATTCTTCTAATTGTGAGAATGAAGTATATCTCCGATATGATGTTTCAGGTGTTGTTTGCACTATCTCATAAAGCATGTGGTGGCTTGTAGTTAAGCAAGTTGAAACAAATGGAATTGGCATGTTCTTCTTCCAAATTCCTGATGAGAAAGCTGGTTTACAAATTAAAGGGAATGGTGATGAAACGGATGATATAACTAACTATGTTTCATATTTGCACAAGCGTAAACAAGAACAGAAATTGCTTATCTTTTCACATTGGAGAATAATATTTTCTTATGTGTATAACACTCAAACAAACAAAAAATTAAAAACAAACACCCAAAAAAGCAATACACAAAAGGTTCTGTAATTCATGTTCCACATCATTTGGTTTTGGAAGGGGGAAGGCTGAAGCTAGGATATGAGTCAGACTCATATGGTAAAGAAAATGAGCAAATTAATTTAAAGCACCATTCTACTTGAAAATATATAGTCTCATAGGGCATTTTATTTATCTCATCATCTGTTAATTTGGGCCATTTGCAAGTAACATTAAAACATTTTATGATAGCTGTCTCCTGAAAAGTTCTTAGAACTTGAAAGTTTGCCCTTTACATTTCACCAGAAATAAGGATTCTGAGATCATCAGTTTTCCAGCTATTTTGTTGATAGCAGGTCAGAACATGATCTAACCCAGCTATGTTCATATACTGATGGGAAAAGAATAAAAATGTTTTCTTCACATAATGCTACCAGCAACTCTCTGAACACAAACAAGGAGTAGAGCTACCAGTGCTTTTATCATCACTTTCTAAATTAAAAGTTTTATAAGTAGCGTGAACAAAAGAAGGAGGGAAAAATAACGAATTTGGTATAACTTGTTGGAATCAACATTCCTTTTTGATTTTCAGCCTACAGCTGAAGTAAAATGGTTTCTCTCTCCCTCAGGTGTTCTCAGAAGTTCAGCCTGCATTTGAGTGAATCTGAGATTCCAAACTCTTCCTTACTCTGACTGAGAGGCTCCACATTTTTAACTATTGCTTACAAGTTGAACAAATTCACCAGACTATGTAAAAACTTCATAAGGTTCTGCAGAAACTTGGAGTAAAAAGGCAATGCTACCTCCAAAAGAGATTATTGCCCTCTCTGAGGAATGTTGCATGGAGTAATATTTTTTATTATTATTTAAATAAAATGTATAGCTGAAATTCAGGGACAATTTGACCTTTTCCCCTGGTTATTTTCTGAGAAGTATTTCCATTTTTCAAACAGTTTTACTATCAAACTACTCTGAAAAAGTCAAGAAAAAAACCCAAAACACTTGCATAAAAATGTTACAGATGCAAATCCCTGTTTTTATATCTGCCAAGTTTTGCCTGGTTTCACATCAAAATGATGTGAAAGTACAAATTTCTTACTGTACCACTCTTCAGAAACAGCCTCTCGGAGGAATATTTTAGAAAAGAGGAGTAAAAGCCTACATGTGTATATTCTCCACCAAGATTGTCTCTTTAAAGTTTTGTTTTAACGGGCTTTCTAGAATTTCTTTTTTCATCTCTTTAGACTTTTACAGAATAAAGCCTTTCAACCAAAAGCCTTAAATCTTGAATTGAGCACCTGGCCATGAAAACCTCCTGAGGTTTAATCACAGTACCAGTGCAGTAGTATGGGCTCTCTTTCACTTTCAACAAGGAACTTCACTGCAGTATTATCAACATACAATTCATTTTTGTAAAACGTTCCTTTCTTTGCATACTTGATACAGCAATTCAGTACTTTCCTTACTAATCATGATACTTAAGCACTTCAGAAAGCACTTTTCATCTTCAAAGTGCTCTGCAAGCATTAAGTGATGTTTGTTAAATGTTAAAACACTGACACTGGGCAGGCAGAGAAACAGCAGTCTCTGTAGGAGCAGGTGGTGGGGTGGAGAGGTTTGGCGCCTGATTCTTCTTGAAGTTGCCTACATCTAGCTTTTGCTGCTGCCAGGCATGTTTACATAGCTGGTAATTTCACATTGCCTTTAGCCCCCAGATGCCTGCCACAAGGTTCTGCATAAAATAAAGCTAGACATGAACCCCAGTCTGGATCCCACCTTCTCTTTTCCTGGTGCATCAGGGGCCAGCAGATCCCCCCAGCTGCATCCTGACCACCAAACTGTCCAACTGCCCTGACCATTGCTCCACTGCACACTGTGACACTGACATCCCTACTCTTGAGTTTCCTTTTGCAAAACAGAGACAGCCAGTGGTCCAGTGGTTGCACAGAAATACTGCTCCTCCACCAGCCAAATGGGTTTCAGCCTTCTGGAGCCTTCAGAGGGTGGTAGCTTCTTTACATGCATAGCCTTTGCATCTCACTGGGTTACATGATAAAAGCAAAATATAAACTATTAAAGTATATTGCACTCAAGCCATTTAATTGCAAAAGGCTGTGTCACCAGTCATGATTTGGTGGTATATTTAGTAGCAGATAGAATAGGTGATAATTCTTCAGGGAAATTTTATGGAGCTGCATTAAGTCTCTGGTATCAACATAACATATGACAGCTGCAATAAAATATCCTAACTAAAGAGTTAGATATGTGGTTCAGTGAGCAGCACCACTGATGTGTGAACCTAAGAGTCATACTATCAGGAATGTTGTTATTGTAGGCTCTTTTCCTTACCTAATCTACTTTGTTACAGTGGTCTTATCACTGGACAAATTATTTACTTTACCGGTTCCTCAGTTTCTTTAACTGTACAGTAAGGAAATTCACACGTATCAATGTACTTAAAAATCTCTGAACAAATTCACTGTCTTGCAGAGCTAATTGTTATTAGTGTTTACCAGCAGTGACAAAACTTTACAGGCAAAAGATTTCTCCAGGTACAAGATATACTGCAATATGAGACACCCTGCGATCTCAGAAGATCACACTGGCAGTACAATCCAGCCAGAACTAAAAGACCAAATGCTGTCCCCAGGGCAACTACCAAACCTCAGACTAGTAATGACATATGCATCTAAATAGAAGTACTTCGATTCAATATGTACAGATTTGCTCTGATAATAAGTGACATCTGGAGGCTAAAGCCTAGATATATATTGACACTGACTGACAGTTGCCAGACAATTTCTATACAAATCTTACAACTGAAGGGAAAACATTAGGAAAGGAAATATCTGACAAACAAACAAACAAACAAACAAACAAACAAACAAACAAACAAACAAACAAACAAACCCTAAAACCTCTGATTTCCTCTTACTGGGGTGGAAACATACAGCCCTAAATTATACTGTATTTTTTTCACTGCATAGATTCAGTGACAGATGTTTCATACCATACCCTGAAGAACAGAAAGAAAAATTGTGTAGTTTGAAATACTTTTCAATATTTCCCATACTTTAGAGTATTAACCATATTTCTGGGTTATACTGGCATTTTCATGTGCTATTGATCACAATATGTCAGGCATTGCCCTCTGTACAAAAGGTCTACCAACTCCCTATTTTACACTAGATTTGGTAGCATATAGTAGTTCACCCAAAATACTGAACCTGGACTTCTCTCTTTCTGACTGTCAGAAGCACAGCACAACACTCCTAGCGGAGCTCTTACTGTGAAACAAAGTCTGTTTCCTACTGACTGCTTTAAAATTCACTTTTTCTCCTCTGTCTTTGAAATTCAGTTGATTTGTGAGCAAAGGATTGCTTTCATAAAGTGTTGAGAGGCCCCTGCGAGGACTCTGATCTGCAGAAGAAGGTGCTAGAGTTTTTTGATCAGTGGCTTTGTTTTCTGGTTTGGATCCTGAATTTATCAGCTCGATAAGTTGTTTGGGTTTTGGTTTTGTTTTACTACGTTTCTCCTTTTATGTTCAAATACTTCATTCTATTTAGCAGAGGCTATTGAATTCTCTGGCGCTCTCAGGATAACTGGGTGGATAGGGAGGGGGAGCTCTTTATTTTCAGAGACTTTCTCATATCAACATTGTACTCAGTGAATTCCACCTGCACTGTAAAATGACCTTGCATTTCTTTAAGGTATGCATGTAGAGGAATGGGTACTGAAACACTCAACTTGTGGTGTAGCCATGTTTATCACTAAAACTGGTGGACCCAAGTTACCCACTGTTCAAAGAAGGTGTGGAATGGTTATTCTGTATGCTAAAGAAAATATCTGCAGATGACTGACTGGAGGTGCATCATAGCATCTCATTGGCACTTGAGATATGTGTGGAAATGCATATGTTTAAATGGTATATTGTCCCTGTTTTCCATATTCCTTCCCCCAGGGCTTGCTATACCCAAATCAGGATACTCCCTGTTGGCTGTCCTTCCCTCCTCTCCTCCTGGGTGGGCAAGGGTACTCTGCAGGACTCCACTCCTGGGGCACCATTGCTGTCCAGCTGTGGGTGGACAGGGCTGCCATGCCTCTGGGTGCAGATGGAGGGGCATCCTCCTCCACGGCCTCCCCAGCACACAGACAGTTTTCTCTGAAGATCAGCTCCTGACCCCTGCAAGCCTTCAAGAGTCTGTGATACACACTTGAAGGAGATTTCAGGGGAGCCTTAGAGACTTCATGTCTTGCAGATCCTTCCAAGTATCTCGAAGGAGTTCAAGCAGAGTGCATTGATAACAACTGAAAATCTCCCCAAAGTGACTGGTTACTGCCTGAAGGGCAGTCAAGCAGCAAGGGAGACAATGTGCTTGATTTTATTGGTAAAACTCTTTTCTGTTTGCTAGGGTTACTCATTTTAATGTTTTACTCACATTTTAGTTTACAGTACATAGTATTCATATACTGATATTTTACTATCCCTAAAGAAATACATTTTGTTATCCTGTAACTGATAACCATGGCCAGGTTCTCAGCCAGCTTACTGACAAATTTGAAAAGGGGATTAGCCATTGTCTCCCTGCTGTGAAGTTAATTTTCAGTGTAACCATCTGGGCTTTCTGAAATTTGCTTTAAGTCTGTCCTACTGTTCATGTTTGGTCCCTTGCCTCAATTTCCCTATTATTTACTATTTACATAGGGTTTCAAATGTCAGATTATCACATTTGATATCCTGCTGTACTTGTGGGCAATATAAAGTACAAAACTGCCTCTGACCCCAAAATAATAGTCAAATATAATGAATTCTGTAAGCACTTTATTAAAATAAAACATGAATCCTCCAGTTGTACTTACCCTGCAGCCTAAGCTATCAGTATTCAGCATTATCTGCAGTGCTGTAACATCTTCAAAAACACCCTAATGCATCTTGTTTCAGTGTTTCCATAGTGTTTCTGAAAGGAAAACCTAAAAGGCAAAATCACTTGAAAACTGATTCAAACTTCACTGTCCACAAAACATTTCTGAGGGACAGACTTGGATCTTATCCAGGAGCACCAACTGGGTGCAAAGCCCTAACACTGTTGAGGTTAAACTCGTTCATCCCACACGGACACAGTTATCCTAGTAGAGATTACTTTTGACTAGAAGAAGGAAACAGCAGTTTTAAGAGGCATCAGTACCAAAGTCCATACTGCTAGATTGATAAGGGGTGAAAAAAAGAAAGCAGTTGCAACTAACATTACTACATTTGTATAAAATCTGTCAGGGCATCTTTCAATGATATTGAAAGTATTATCTGCATACTGACAGCATATTAACTACAGTTGTCCTTTAAAGCCCTTACTTTAAGAAATGTTTCATACCTGCAACTCCAATAAGTGAAGCAGTTCTTCAGCAGATCTCCAATCACGTCCCAGGAAATTAATCTTCTACTGCTAGGGGTGAAGAATCCAAATCAACCAGAAATTTGAATTTGTCTTGCACTCAGGTAAACAAGATTAGAAAATGGTAAGACATGGAGAATTAACTTTTATGTAGAAAACCTCCACACAATTTCACCCTTTAAAAAAGAGAAGAGGAAATACACATTAGCACGCTGTCGTCGCTGACGTAAATACATATTTAGATGAAAGGATAGTAACAACAAATGGGAAATGTCATTTGCAGTAAAAATCCTGCTTGAAACAAATATGGGGGGAAAAGACAGAAAAAGAGGGGAATGTCTTATTTTATGGTGCTGAATTAGAAGTTGTAAGTGCTTGCATTCATTTTCATGTAGTGTTCAGTATTATTAAAAGCCTAAGGTTTCTATTGCCGGTTCCTTTAAATAATAGAAATATTAAGGCAACAGGCATCCCAAGGTCTTTATTAGGCTCTAGGTAGTTCTATTCCAATGCTAGTTTCAGTACCATGAAATTGGGGTCATTTTATTAATTCAGTTAGCTCCTGCTTTCCAACATACCGCACATGGGAACTTGCTTCTTCATGTATATTTACAGCATTGAGCCTGAAGAGGAGTCCTGTTAAATATCTGGTGCCTTACAGGAGCCTTGTTTCTTGATTTTTTAGCTTTTACATCAAAATTAAGTCATTATAGCATAAAAAATTGAAAAGTAACATTTGTATTAAACTGTGGTTGCATTTATTGATTGATGCTAAAAGTCAGGCATTATATGTCTTTTCACTTAGGGAAATAAATGAAATGGAAGTACCTTGTTGAGATCAATCTTTATTCTTTCAACAAAACCAAGAAAATTTCTCTAGTATAGTCTGAGAACTGGATATCTGTGCTGGCCTCCAAAGGTATAGAAATTTAATTCAGTGCTATGGTTCTCTTAAAGGGGTTTTTGGCCTGGCTTTTAACATCCAGTTCTTAATTACTCTTTTGTAAAGAGCTTTATTGAGCATTTTCATTCCTCATACACAACAGTATGTTTGCTAGACAGAAAGGGTTAATATGCACATGCAGAACGAGATCTCTCAGAAATGAAGGACCTTTGCACACCTCATCATGTTTTGCTACAAGTTCAAGGAGCATGTCTTGACTGCTGCAATATAATAAATTAGTGGGCTGTCTTTCGGCGTCTAAGATCTGTAGGCAGTGAAAGCAGGAGAAGTAAAAGAACTGGAGGCACATGAATTCTGCACACACCCAGCATGTCTGTGNNNNTTCTATACCTGCCCATGTGGGGGCATAGGCTTTACTTGGTTGGGCCTTTTCTGTTTTGTAAAGTTAGCCTCCCTCCCCTCCTAGAACAAGAAAGAGAGCTGGTCTCCAGAATGATATTTTCAGCCTCCTTTATTTTGAGGCTTACAGTAGATATATTATAATTTGCTATCTGAAATCACTGCCTGTCTTGCTGTCCAGTATTGTCTCCCATTTTCTGCCTGTGTTATTATAATCTGTAAAAGTGCTTCAGGACAAAGATCACTCTATGTACACACACTATTTTTTATACTTGCCTTGCTTCTGGCTACTCCCAGAGACAAGACTATGGGCGATATACTCTCACCCAGAAGGGCAGCATTTTGGCTCTTACACTGCCAAATATTACCATAGATTCATAGAATCGTAGAATGCTTTGAGTTGGAAGGGACCTTCAAGATCACCTAGTTCCAACTCCCGTCATGGGCAGGGACACCTTCCACTAGACCAGGTTTCTCAAAGCCTCATCCAACCTGGCCTTGAACGCTTCCAGGAATGGGGCATCCACAGCTTCTCTGGGCAACCTGTTCTAGTGCCTCACCACCCTCATGGTGAAGAATTTCTTCCTTATATCTAATCTAAATCTACCCTCTTTCAGTTCAAAGCCATTACCCCTTGTCCTAACTACATGCCCTTTTAAAAAGTCCCTCTCCAGCTTTCTTGTAGGTCCCTTTCAGGTACTAGAAGGTTGCTATAAGGTCTTCCTGGAGCCTTCCCTTCTCCAGGCTGAACAACCCCAACTCTCTCAGCCTTTCTTCATAAGAGAGGTGATCCAGTGATGAATCCATATCCTTTTTTGCTTTGTGCTTGTACAACAGCTATCAAAACAAGGATATGATCTGTGAAAGTAGCTCTCAGGCACTTGATTAACAATCATTAGCATTTCAAATAACTTCTAGAGTGTTGGTATCAGAGAGTTATCTGTATATTTCCAGGCTCTCCAGTCATCCTGGTTTCCTTTAGTTGTTGCATAGTGCTTAACTAACTTTTTCAAAAGAAAGGTTTATTTCAGGTTCATTCCACCTTAAGTAAGCTTGGTCAGGAGTGAAGCTAAGCAGTGAGTTCTGCTAGGTCCAGCTGTAGTGCGTGACTTCACCAGGAACATGAAAAGGGAGATGCTGTGGACCTACTGCTGTTCACGGACCGTCAACCTCTCACTAGCTTGAGACCTCCTGCTGAGTCTTGGTGCATTCAGTGCCCCAATTGTGGGGTGCCTCACCTTCCTGACCCCATGAAAAATGTCTTATGCCACAATAGAGGAGGGAAATGTCTCAGCTGAGCTGAACGTACAGAGAGGAGGCTGCCTTTGCATGTCTGCAATTCCTGCCTGCCATGAGAAGGGATCTGGCTTGTCCCAGGTTCCCCGTGCCAGCAGGGCCCTCCTCCTGGACCCTGTGCCCACAGATGAAGCAGGGCTTGGGAGGCTTGCAAGCTACATACTGTGCATGTTCAGCTGGACACTCACAAGAGTAAAGGGCTAAAATCCCGGTTGCACCTCTGTAAAGTAGTCTGCTGTGCTGGATAATGTCCTGGCCAATTTCTGCGCCTGTTCCATCCTGGATGAGAGCCTCTCACTCCCTTTTGGGCTGCAAGGTTTTGTTTTATATTTCTTGTTTGTACAGCACACAGGTCTGCTGAGGAGCTGGCTAAGATCTGATACTGGGTGAATAATAAATAAATCATAATAATAATTTCAAGCTGTCCCTTCTGAAATACAGTGTGGGTGTGGCACTGCACAGATAGATGCAGTGGACCAGTTCCGAATTACCAGTTCTTACTCCATTTGTGATCAAAACTAGCTACAAGTTCATCTTCCCCCAAGGCACAAAGCTAGCTTATTAACCCACTGCACTGAACAGACCTTGCATTGACACCTTGTGTTAGTGATTTTTCATGCAGAACATGTCATTCTAAGCAAGAAGCAAGTTTGTGTCCTTGGAGCTGGAACTAGAGAAAATGTCATTGCAATTTAAGCAACAGTGATCAAAAGTTGCTGTGTCAAATCAACAGGACTCAGTTCCAGCCCTTTATACTAATTCAAAATAAGTAAAAAACATCATGTTCAAAGAAATTTTTTTGTATAAGACTTGACTTTTAAGTCTGTCTGCAAAAATATTCTTTTTATCTGAGTTCATTGGTTTCCCCACATACATAAAAAGAATTAGCAGAACAGGTAGTAAATTAAATTGGAATATAAAAGAAAGACAGCACTAGACAAATGTTTCTTCCTGGTTTTACCAGCTCAAGAAAGTATTGTTAAGAAATTATTAATAGTGGTCTTAGAGCATGTGATTTAGTAGATTACTGTGGCAAAGAGAAGCAGAGGGAGAGAGGTAATGGACTGTAGGCCATGTTTTGCCCTTGGGGTTAAACTCCTGTGACTGGCAACAGTTTGGACAGTTGCTCTTTTGGCTCACATGATAGATGCACTTAAAAATCATTTGTGCTTTCTGTGTTAATGGCCCTTTGTATGACATATTTATAAAAGCATATGGGGGCTAAAGAGATGATATAAGAGTTTCCACACTGTACCCTGTGATGCTGAAGAACCAAAATTCTGGCTGCATTTTAGAGCAAATATAGCATGTTGGAAAGTATGCATAGCATATAGCTCTCTGTGACTCTTGGAACATTTTAAATGAATTACAGATTAAATCTCTTTACTACAAAATCACTGACTAGCAGCATCTGCACTGTTGCTAGTTGCTAATGCATCAATCTATACACCTCCAGATGCTAAAGAGTAGAACTGGCCACTGGGTTTAAATATGGTGGATTTTGTAAATTGACAGGTAGGAAAGAATTTCAGGATCGTTGGGCTAAATCAGTTT
>WEKW01022993.1:0-20005 GCA_013389905.1 Sula dactylatra | reverse complement strand
ATTCAACCTGCATTCCATTTTGCAGGTGATAGCTCCAGCTCTCTGCTTGTCCAGCACTGGTTCCCAACCAAACACAATGCTCTGGGAATTCCTCTGTAGCAACAACTCTCCTTCAGAAATAATAAACCAAACCTTTGTCTCAAAGAATACCAGGACAGCTGTCAAAAGAGTTGCGATTTGTTTACAAAGAGAACAAGAAGAAGTAAATGGATGAGGTAGAAGCAGTGGGAAAAGGAAGAGTCATATCTAAAGGTTAATGTAAAACGGAACAAATCTCTTAGGGTGCATTTCAGGGAAAAAATCAGAGGCATCTGAAATACAGGAAACAACATCAAATAAAAAATATTAATCACTAGGCCATTAAATTGTGAGATACTTTATCTTTTTATTCTAGAATAGGAACTGGATTGGCTCACAGATAATTTCCCTACATATTAAGCAAAGGAAGATATAAAAATGTTTATTTCCAACTTGCATTGGGTGGAGGCCGGCATTAAAAATGCTGCTTATATCCTCTTCCAAATGTTTGCTATTCCTGTATCAGCACAAAGGTGTCTAAAGATATTAAAAGTAGTCTAAAGCCACAGTGAAACTTATCTTTTGAGATCCCAATGAACTGATGGTTAGTCTTTAGGTTTATGGTGATTTAAATATTTATGATTTAGTGTGGTGCAACAGGGATTTGTCTGGGCTTACACCTAAGGGTGAACAATCTGCACCAAATAACACTACTGACTCCAAATGAATTATTATCAATCTCTGTTTTGATAACTACACTGGTGATTAACACCCAGGAAAACACAAGTGCTGGAAACAAGGAACAAATCCATGGCAACTTGCTGTTCAGTTTTTAGCTTTCTAACATGCAGAAAAGTAATTAGATTTTCTTTATGTTTTTAAGATGTATAATAGCATTAGTGAACTCTGGGTCAGGCGTTTCCTGGCAGCTAATGGTGGGTTGGGCCAAGAGCCCCTGGGTTTATCTTAGACCTTTTACTCTTCCAGCCAGTCATTAGCTGCCAGGAAATGTTTGACTCAAGGGTCATTATTGCTTAAATATTGCTTCTAAAAGCTTCTCATTACTATCAATTCATTTTGATTTTGTGCTGTATTAGCAGGCCTAAGTAGTAATACAATTAACTATAATAACAAATCAGGCAAATAATAAAAGCTTTGCAGGCCAGGGACAGGGCCAAGACAAATTACTTTATTTTCTACATATTTCTAGTTTAGGGTTGGATATTGACACTGTAATAAATCCAAGCAGGAAGACTAAATATCAAGTGGTCTACTAGAAGAGAAAAGGGAAATGAAGGAGGAAAGAAGAGGGAGAAAGAGTCTCATTGAAAAAGAAAAAGCGATAGAGTCCGAGGGAAAGAATGGCATAATGTCAATGAGAAAATATGCAAGGACACAATACAGTATGCCAAATAAGTGGAGATATTTCATCACTAGTATCCTCTTTTTGACTTTTCAGTTTTATGTGTGTAAACAATGGCTTGTGGCTTGAGGCCACAGTACAAATATGAAACAGGGCACTCTCTTTGATTTTGTCACAAGTTTCCTGCAAGGAAAGATCTAATCTGAAATTCCCAGAAGCAAATAAAAATGAAATGTTGTCTCAGTATGAACCAAAACTTTGTCCCTTTTTCACCTGGTGAGATTGCAGCTCAGTTTCCCATCAGCTTGCATCCATTATTATGCATATTCCTTCTTATGTTCTCTCCATCAGCCATCATACAACACTGTCTTTATACCTAGTACTTCAGCTTTTCAAACTAAAGCAGCATGAAAACAAATGCCAATACATAAAAATTTCTTTCTGGGAAAAAGTCATAAGGAAAAAAATTGCGTTAGGATGCAAATGATGTTAAGCAAAAATATGAGTAAGTTTAAAGAATAAAGTGATTCATAAATATGTTGTAAGTACTCCTAAAACAGAGTTACAATGTGTTGCAGTATCTGGTGGCAATGGCTGTTGCCAGTGCACTGTCTCACAAATGAAAATGTTCCAGTTAGGAGACTCCAAAACTCATATTGTATTGCCTCATACCTTCTTCTGAAGAAAACATGGCCTGATTCAGTAGCACAGACTTAACCAAATTTTACTGTCAGCAAGAGGTGGTCCTAGCATGCCTATTCTGACAAGGTGTTAATCTATGAATGGCTGTGGGAAACTAGACAATGACACAAAAATATGCTCTTGATAGAATCATAGAATCATTTAGGTTGGAAAACACCTTTAAGATCATCAAATCCAACCATTAAGCTAACACTGCCAAGTCCTCCACTAAACCATGTGCCACAACTACAAGTCTTTCTTTTAAATACCTCCGAAGATGGTGACTCAACTGCTTCCCTGGGCAGCCTCTTCCAATGTTTGACAACCCTTTTGGTAAAGAAAATTTTCCTAATATCCAGTCTAAACCTACCCTGGCACAACTTGAGGCCATTTCCTCTTGTCCTGTCACTTGTTACTTGGGAGAAGAGATCAACACGGACCTCCTACAACCTCCTGTCAGGTAATTGTAGAGAGCGATAAGGTCTCCCCTCAGCCTCCTCTTCTCCAGGCTAAACACCCCCAGCTCCCTCAGCCGCTCCCCATCACACTTGTTCTCCAGACCTTTCCCCAGCATCGTTGCCCTTCTCTGGACATGCTCCAGCACCTCAATGTCCTCCTTGTGCTGAGCGGTCCAAAAGTGACCACAGGATTCGAGGTGCGGCCTCATCAGTGCCCAGTACAGGGGCACCATCACTGCCCTGCTCCTGCTGGCCACACCATTGCTGATACAAGCCAGGATGCTGTTGGCCTTCTTGGCCACCTGGGCACACTGCTGGTTCATGTTCAAAAACACAAAAGCTTGCATCCCTTCTGACTGCCTTTATATACAGAAATCAAAGAAAGGCATTGCAAGTTGAAAATACTGTAGTACACCATGCACCCTCCTTATGCAGCCACTAGGCTACTGTTGAATTCCTAGCCCATTTTTTGCATATCTTCACAACATTTGTTCACTTCAACCTTTACTCATATAAGGTGCTCAGCAGTGAGACCTCCCACTGAGCTGCATTTTAGCAAAGCATTTCTGTGAAGTGCTGATGCTCATCAACATTTCTGCAAACTTTGTGCAAATATATTTCTAAATTTTTCTCAAAGCAGACTTAAAGTTGTGCTTAAATTAAGCCTAAAAAATCTAAAAGCATGTTTAGGCATCTCAAATATCATTTCTGATCTATCCTGTTACTATAAGAAAAGAAAAAAAGACCAAAAAAATGTGAGAGACCACAAACAGTATACTACCTTCAATCCTATTTATTTGATTGCATCGTGGTATCAGTACACCCCTCACTCAGAAATGACAAGAGCTATTAACCTCACCATGTACATTGTTCTGCAATAACAACTAGAAGCCATAATTAGTTAATTACCTTAATTTAAATCTGAAGTTTACATGTATGTGCTGCTAACAGAACCCTAAATGAGTTTCAACTACAGGTTGAAAGTTGTTGCCTTAGAAAAAATGTGAGAAAAAAAATTATAATAAGATGAGCAGTACTTCCAAATGGACCCATTTTAGAATTAATTTCAAGTTTAATTAATTAAACTACCTCAAAATTTTCAGAAAATTATACAGTGTTATGTGGAAAGATATCTTCTGTGTAGGGAAAGTAAAGTTGCCCACCACTGAGAATCTCATTCTTTAGAGCAGAAATAAAACTAGAGATCCAGCCATCACCTGCAAAAAGAATGGTTCCCTGAGCTCTGGCATTTGAAACAGTCACACTTATTCCTAACTGTACTTGGCTTTTCAAAAATAGATAGGTGTGTGAAACTCTCATAGCTTGAGTTTCCTCATCTCATAGACAGCAAGTGCAACACCCACCTGAATTAGTAAACTGCACTGAGTCTTTATGCACTCAACAGTTAATTGAATCAGCTGTCTAATTAAAAAAAATCTTATCAGTTTTTAACTTAAGTTAACCATGTTCAGAGTTCCAGACAATAGTCTTGAACCCATAAATGTCCTTATGCATTTTGCATGTCAGTGGAAGACCACTAAAGTTGTGAAGTCTAATATTCAGAAAATGAGGAACCATCACAATGAACTTTGCCCCCGAAGTCTGCGTTCACCCTCCTTATGCATATGCATTACCTTGCAATCCTTTCTTACATAACAGCATGCAAGCTTTTCCACAGGGTCCCTGACTCAGTCAGGGAAGGGTAATCATTCAGTATTCCCTTTTATCCTCACTGGAAAGGCCCCAGGCCTCACTTAATGCATACAACTGAAAGCCTTCAGTGAATTCAAAGTTAATAATTCCCTCACTAATATTTCTGTAGCAATTACTTCATGCTCAAAGACTGTGATTTTTTTAAAATGTGATAGATAACTGTCAGGGCTGCCAGGAACCTCTGTGAGATTTTCAAAATTGGCTTTGTTGTTAGGCACTGCATCAATCTGGAAGTCGTTGTGAGGTGACCGTGTCCCGGAGGGAGCATCCAACCCTGCCTCACTGCAGTGGAGGAAGATTCACTTACCTATGGTACAGCCCAGCCGTACAGTCTGGCGGAGATCAAGACTTCCCCTTTTATTTTCCCTGCCTTTGTGCCATACCCAGCCAGTCCTGCTCTGTCACTGTTTGGGCCTGGGCAAGGGGATGGGAAAGAAGCTGAGGACACAAAGGGTCTCAGGTAGAGGTGAAAAGACCTTGCAAGAGGACCACTTAACTTGGGAGAAGTAGCTGACAGGTTCAGTGGTGGCTCTGGCTGTTGCTGTTCTCTCAAGATGAAGGGCTAGCAGACCCTGTGGGATGTGCCTCCATCAGGTCCTTGAATACAGAAGTGGTGCATCAAGAGACATCAGCCTAAGGTATGAGAATCCTGTCTGGGAAAGCCATTAATAAAGAGAATATTGCATGAGTGATAGGGAAATATATGGTAAACCTCGATATGGTAGCCCAGATTAATGAAAATTCATTAATAAATGCTAATAGATTATCATTTTTGTTAAGCTACAAAATGCAATCTGCTTTAGGATTACTTTTAGATGATTCTAGAACACGTTGCAGAGATCTGCTGGTATTTCAGCCATTTTCACCTTAAATTTCTCATATAATCCTTTGGCTTCATTCTCTTCTGTTTTAGCATTGGTCACCACCCACTGGTTATATTTGCATGATGCATTCAAAAGTGACCATTTTTTCTGCTTGTATCTTCTTGTAATCCTAGTCTGAAAAGGAATGAAAGCTATCAAACTAGTGTCTTCAAATATCAGTGTTCTGTGGCTTTCCATGTCGGCCCTCTAAGCTGTTGTAGTGTAGTTGTTGTACAGCTTATTTGAATGCTGTGTTTCTGAATGCTGCACTGGAGTCTACAGTGCCACACATTTCTGGAAGGTATGCAGCTGAGTGGCGAAGCCTGGTGAGCTGATGTGTTTGTGTGCCCTGCAAGGCCAGGAGAGGGCTGTTTGCCAGGGTTTGTGCCTGGGATTTGGAGCAGCTCATTGGCTTGTCTGGCAATTCAGATTTGTATTTTTGCTCTTCAGATATTTTGGGTTAGACGGCAGTTGTTACAGTGAAACCGCAGCTGATCCTTGCTAATCCCCAACAAAAGAGGTAAAAGCAATCCTATTCAAGTCTGCTAATTATTCTGCACTGCGGTGCAGTTGGTCATCTAACTGTCCATTTTGCTTATCGTACTATCACAGCCTGTAACACACAATATCAGTAACAGAAAGGAAAAGAGACACCAGTCTTGCAGTGCACAGTAATGGACTATATCATGTGAATTATGCATTAAAATGTATCAGTGTTGCTTTTCCTTTTATAGATTCACTGAAATAAAGTTTGTGTTATGTGAACCTACTGTTGCCTCCCCTCTTCTTGAGAAGAATCCTAAAACATGCTGTTTCATTACCTGTTTTTTAAAAAGCTAAAATAGGATAGGATACCCCAGTAGGAGATTTGTGTGATTGGTTCTGCACATGCATATGATAAAAAGACACTACTTACTCTAAGCCGAACACAGGAAAGAAACACAAATCAGTGAAGACTGGAGGAAAAAAAGAAGAGAAAATTTTAACTCTAATTCTTTGGCCTGAACTGACGGCATATAATGTGCTTCTTTCCTAGCCAAGTGTTATAAACTGGTAGTTTTTTGTAAAAAAAAAAACAGAAGAAAATGAATCTTAAGGAAAATAAGGTGATTTAGCTATAGTTATGAAAAAGAGAAAACATTATACATGGATGTCCAGGAGAATCCATATATACATAACTGAAAGTCCCTGAGCAATATACTGGTTTATCCCAGGATATGAATGTAATGTATATGATCTATAAGCAATACATGCAGTAACAATGGATCTGCCTGAAGGACAGAAAGAATTTAGAGCCCAAAATGAAGGAAAGATTTTTCCATAGTTTTCACACGCAATTGAAAAATGAGTTCCCAAGGATTTGAAAAGCCAGGAGCTAGTAATAAACTCAGAAATGTCTTGCGTTTAGTGCAGATAAGGTAAATGTCATTTGTAGCTCTTAAGATACAAATAGGTTATGTCTGTAATTGCTGATTATTTTTAACACAATCTTAAGTTTAGATGGGATCAGAGAAGTCAAAGAAATATTAATTTAAAACTCTGTGGGCACTCAGAACATTATTTAGTTATACTCCAACAAACTCATATTGCACACAAGATTTTGGCTTGTCAGAACCAGGTGGAACTTCTCACTTGTTACAAAGTTAATCTTCTGACTGTGACATAGTTACTGGGTACGAAAATACTGTACTTGATCTTGGCCGAGGAGGAGCACATGCCAACACAATGGCCATGCTATTTTCTTTGCAGTTGTGGGATTCAGGTAGCAATGGCAGGACTGTAAGAGCACTTCTTTCTGCAGACTGATTAGGCTTTTCTGTGTCACTTGATAGGGAAAATGGAGACATGGACAGGAGCTATGAGGACATTAGCATAGGCAATGCATGACACTTTCATCCCTGCAATGCTTCAGTTTCAACCCATGTTGGGACCTCATAGATTTACAGCAGTGTTCTTCCAGGACCTGCCCAGAGGAGCTGGCCCTACCCCAATCAGGGAAGATCTTCCCCCAGTTCTCAGCCACGTTTCAGGAAGACACCTTATTTCTTCCATGGACAGACTTAGAAGAATCAGCCTGAGTGGGCTATTCTTTGGGAGAACAGTAGTTTTCAAGAAAGAAGGAAAGAGTGCTCCTCTTTCCTCTTCAGAACACAGGAACAGGACCAAATGCCTTCTTTCCTAAGTGGAAAAGATGATACAAGATTCTGGAATAACATAAGTCTGTACCAGGAAATCTTGGTGTCAAAAGTAAGGCCAAACACATTCATGTTGCAGACAAAAAGAACTGACCAAACCTTCCTTTCGGCTGTGCAAAACAAAACTCAGAGCAGTCACATTCTGCATGTTTTTATGTTCTCTAAATATCAGGATCCTTTTGCATAAATAGCATTTGCACTGATTGCTTGTGACCTTTAGTATCATCTGCCTTTAAAAATCACCAGAGAATCAATGTATAACTGTGTGTAAACAGTAACTCTTCAAGTTACTTCAAATGCTTGAATTTAGTGTGGATAATAAGCAACTCATAACTTCAATAATTCTAAAGCAAATAAAGTAAACTTATAAAATTTAGATGTTTTTATTACAAATCATTGAAAGGTTTGATTCCAACACCTTTTAAATAAACAGTAGTGCTCCCTCTGATGTATGTAAGTGCTGAGTCACTCTGCAACTAAGAAAGACCATATCTGCAAACGGATTATTTACACATTTTTAAAAGTTCTGAGCAATTTTGTTTTAAAATCTTGCATAAATATGGCATTTTGCAGTCCATATTCACAGAGCCACACAATCACCAATTAGCTGAGGCTGGCAGCCACCTCTGAAGATCACTCAGTCCAACTCCCTGCTCAAAGCAGGGTCACCCAGAGCAATCTGCTCAGCACCACTCCCTGCCATCAGGTATTTATAGGTGGGGATAAAATAGCCTTCTTTTCTGGCCCCTGAACAGCCACAGCTTTCTCACCTCTCCTTGTGTAAAACATGCTTCAGTCCCCTATTGCCTCTGTGGCCCTTAGCTAGACTCACTCCAGTATGTCCATGTCTCTCTTGTACTGGGGAGCTCAGAACTGGACTCAGCACTCTAGATGTGCCTCACCAGGGCTGAGCAGATGGAAGGATCACCTTCTTTGACCTGCTGGCAACGGTTGTCCTAATGCAGCCCAGGATACTGTTGGTCTTCTTTGACGCAAGGGTTAGCTCATACAGAAAAGGACACCCTGGTCCTTTTCTGCCAAGCTGTTTTCCAGCCAGTTGGCCCCCAGTATGTACTGATACCTAGGGTCATTCCTTCCTAGGTGCAGGACTTGACATTTCCCATTACTGAACTTCCAGAGGTTCCTGTTGGCCCATTTCTCCAGCCTGTCCATGTCCCTCTGGAGGGCAGCACACCCATCCAGCCTATCAGCCACTCCTCCCAGTTTTGAGTCATCTGCAAACTTGTTGAGGGTGCAGTCTCTCCTGGCATCCTGGATGCTAGCAAAAAGGTTAAACAGTGTTGGTCCTAGTATTGACCACTGGGATACACCATTGGTCATGGTCCTCCAGCTGGAGACTTTGTGCCACTGGTCACAAAGCCAGCTGAGATCAGCTGTTCAATTTCCTTCTTAGCTTCCTGCTTTTCCTTTCTGGAGACAAGAATGATATTTGCTTTCTTCCAGTCCTTAGGAACCTCCCTGATCACCATGAGCTTTCAAAGGTGATCAAGAGTTGTCTCAAAATGCACTTGTGGGTGCATCCTCTCACACCCCATGAATCTGTGTCTGTCCAATTTCTTTAAATATTCCCTAACATGATCCTCCTCCTAATTTTTGCCCTCTTCCTTCCTCTCAGGACCTGGAACTCCACCACTTCCTGGATTGCTTGTTCCATGTTCTATTTTTCTTCCCACAGATATTGTGGTGGTTCAGGTCACCCATGAAGATGAAGATCTGCCAGATTGAGGCTTCCTCCCATTGCCTGAAGGAGGTATCCTCTACTTCTTCCTGATCAGGTGGTCTGTAGTAATAGTGTGGTCCCAACACAAGGTTGCCCATGCTGGTCTTCTCTCTAACCCCAACCCATCACATCTCAGTGGCTTATGATGCCTCCCTAGGTGGAGCTTCATTCGTTCCCACTGCTCCCTCACTAAGTTGGAATGCACTGCTACATCACCTGTCTTGGACAGGAACCATTGTTCAGAATCTGGGACTTGAATCTTCAACTTCCGGCTCTGCAAATAGAATTGCACTAAATAGTCCAAACTAGTGGCCGAAGTTGGCCCGTATACAACTTTTGGCTGCTGAGCACTGGCTTGTTTATTTGCTTACTTGCTTTCGTAGGCCTTTCTAATGTTGTTTGTATATTTAACAGGTGTGTCTCCTCAATTTTATGGTCCAAGCCTGGCAAATAGCACTACATTGAAAACAAGTTTTCTGTGTTAGGTAATTAATTACAAACACCCTTTTTTATTCTTTGCTAAATGTTTACATTTGCACTTAGTTCAAGTCTGCTTCTCCTTGAAAAGCAGAAGAGCAAACTTTACAGTGTGGTGGAGACATACAGCAGACTGGACATGTCTCATTTAAGAAATCTGTCCAGAGCAGATGCTATTGCATATCTAATCCTATTTATGGGTGTTGTATATTATTTCAGAGTTTGTCCAGCTTGGAAAATATTTAAAAAGTAATAACTAGTTACATAGGGCACTAGGGAGAAAAGATGAGAGGAAGTGTAGTTCTTAAAAACTACCGAGTGACTAATTTTTAATACATTGGTAGATTTTAAGGCAGGGCTTAAGTAAGTGTGGGAAATTTTATAGAAAGCAAAACATGCTACTTTGATTATCTAAAATGTAGTAAATTGGTTAATTTGTATTTTGAAAGCTTTGTGCATTACACTTGGTAGCAGCTAACATTTGAATACCAGCCATCTTTGAATATCGGCTTTTGAAACCCCAAGAGCTTTTGCCATTTGTTCCGATTAGGTCTGTCTTGAGGAGATAAGTCTCTCAGGTAATTTGAAGCACAGGCACAAATTGAAGTCCGTTTGATGGTCTGAGACTAGAAAATGTCTCTTACCCAATTAATTAATTCTGTTCTTTTAAAATTCCTGTTCATGTTTCGGTTTTTATGCCATTCCCTCAGATGTCTGAGCCCCAGTGCACTTATTTCAGGATTTTTTTCTGTGGTTCTAAAGAGTTGCTTCTTATGTAAGTAGCTACACTTTTTACCATGAGCTAAATAATGGTCCGGATCCCTTTTCGCATCTGTGTGCACAGTGGCACACTCCCACCAGATCATTTCATATGATATCTGCTGCAGGGTTTAAAGCTAAACTGACCTTTTTTACTCCAATCTATTACATCCACCAGACTAAGGATTATTTAACACCAGAAGCAAGCAGAGGATAGAGACAAAGAAGGAAGAGCTAAGCTCTCACTCTCTAGTGTTGCCTGCTCCGTCTCCCTTTAATATTACAATTGAAGCTACATGCTCTGAAGAATTCCTTTAACTTTCATACCTTTTTTTCCCCATTGAATCTGTGGCTGCTAGTGCTGAGTGCAAAACTGATTTCCAACTATAAAGCCACTGCATTATTTAAGCTCTCATCTCTATTATGTAGTTACTTTATTAATACCTTTTTTAAGATCATGACCTTAATTCAATGTTTAAAGGAACAAAGGCAAATGCCTCAGTCAGTGACACATTTCTCATTTTAAGGAGAGATAAACCTCCCGCTCAGCCCAGAATTATGGAAGTTGGAAATGTAGGAAGCATTTCTCAGCATGCATATTCTGCAAAACGTGCTCCAAGGCAGCAAATGCCACTTCTGAGCCTACTGTCTTTGTCAGCCATTTTACACATAAGTAACGTTCTTGTGAGCATGGCAGACATCTTGCAGAGAAATAATATCACTTGTGCGTGGTAACCAGCAGGAGACATTGCTAAACAGTACCCATTCTTTATTGGCGCTGCTTTAACGAGCAGGAAAAAGATACTGTTTTATTTTTGAGCACTGTGAAGGCACTAGGAAATTATACAGCTCTTGCAGGTGGATAGGATATTAAAGATTTTATTTTTATTACAGATGTATCATAGTGCTGTGAGGTAGTTGAAGAGATATAAAATTAAAGTACCGCACCAGCTAAAGAAATGCTGATATTTGTCCTTAAGTCAGTAAGAGTTTTATGCTGAAATGTCTGTGAAAGTAATTCACAAATAGCTCAGATTGGACTTAAGCCTTGATTTTCCTACCTCCATTCCCTTCCCTTTTTTCATCTGTCCTGCTTTCACCTTACTGGTGATCTGAATGTACACAGTGAGATGAGATACTGGAATCAATAAGATAGAAGTGCTTCCCATTAAACTACACATTCTCAAAGAAAAATAAATAAGAAGCAAAGGATTCTGTTAGGGTTTGTTAATGTAAAAAATTTGGCAACTTTCACTACATAATGTTGTTCTTTATCACCACTGAACTTGTTTTTTCTTTTCAGCTCCTGTAAAGCACAACTGCAACACTAGATCCAGTATCAGAAATTAAAATGGTGCACAGGGCGCTCTTTTAAAAGCCTGGTGTTCTGCAGAGCAGAGAATACTGATGTTGCTCCTTGCATAACTGAAAGAACAGGGAGAGATTAAGAATAAAAATAGAAGTGAAATAGCCAGTGTTGTCAGATACAATTTGTCAGACTTTTGATCAGAAAAATATTTTCTACAACTTTTTTTAATCAGTAACTGAGATCGGCAGTGCTATTGTTCACTGTAAGAACTGTAGGAATTATTAACCATATCAGTGCTTTACCTCGCCATTTTTCCTGGGTTATTAATTCCTTTTATAAGATGAAGCTTTTTTTGTTTTCATAAGATGACTCTTTGCTTTGCTCTTGGAGTTTTTTTGCCCATCCTGTGTTGCTTCATTTTTGTGTAGTGGCTGCCCAATGTAGGTTCATCCTGACAGTTGTGACACTTGCGTGACACTGCGGCACAAGTCAAGCAGTGCTCCCCACTGTGATGCCCAGACCACTATTGCATCATTCCTTCTTAATGCAGTTTTCCTCATGTGCTGTACCAGAGCCTTGTTAATAACCAAAGGACTGTTATGTTAGTTAAACTTCTTTGATTTTGCCTAAATTTAGTATATGGTATAATCTGGAGAACTTGAGACTTGAACTCTTGATGCTGTTGCACTTGGAAAAAGTAATAGCAGCAGATCACTGTGACAATCTCAATAGGGTATGTTTCATGCATTATTGTGTATATTCAGATTAGTTGTTGGAACTCACAACTCTGTATCACTATAAAAGTTTATGAATAAAACTCTGATGTTCTTGCACTGACATGCTGTCACTTGTCCTCGGCTCATCCTATCTCCTTGGAAAGCCTGTGGAAAGTGCCATCATTTTGTTGCCCACATTTCTTTATTATCTTTAAGAAGTATGTGGCACCAATTATGCATCTATAATAAGCCCTTTGTGAAGTCTCCCATCACACTGCTGTGCCACAGGCTCTCCCTGTGGCAAGAGCAGAACCCCCCCCGCTCACTGTTCAGGGGCAGGAGGAAGACACTCATCCAGTGACAAATAAAAAACTAGCAGATATCTCGGGAGAGTTGCTATGCAGGAAAGTATGAGGATCCATGTTGCTGGAGGAAAGAAGCTGCCTGGCCCCCTCAGCCCCCTGGACTTCAGGAGGGGGAGACCCCTCATCCCAGGAGAAGATGAAAGAAAGCAGAGAGGCTATTGCAAAAAACTGCCCAGAAAAGTAAGGGAAAATGCTTTTGCAGATTCATGATCACCAGAAGGACACATGCTGCAGATGGCACTGTAATGACAAAGGCAAAAGAGCAAATCAGTGGGGAGTAAGCTGAAGATTAAATGAGAATGTGAAAAAAGATTACTGGAAACTTCTATGGCACAGGGGTTAATTGGAAAGAAGAAAAAATTCAGACTGCTTTGTAAACATGCTGTCTACGGCATAGATATATAAGAATGAATACAGAAAAAGAGTGTTCCTAAAAGGCTAGCAGCCAAACAAGTGAAAATAACTGAGTTTTCTCTTCTCTGCCCTGCCTGAAGAATTACTTTTTATTGCTCCCTAAGTTATATTTGCCTTAGCTAAATGAAATAAAAGAACTTTTTTTCTGATCCACCAAGAAACTGATTTGACACAAAGTCAAATATATTTAGTTGGGAGATAGTTTACTTTCTAAAACCTAGAAAGTGTATTTTAGAACACTCCAAAACAAAACCAATTTTTTAAAAATGAAAATTTGGAACATTTCAGTTTTGAAATATAAAAAATATGCTCCCTTTTTCTTTTCCCCTCCCTCCCCCTTCCCTAATTGTTTTATTTTATTCTTTCTTCTTTCATTCTTTTTAATTGTCTTTCTTTCTCCCCCTTTTCTCTATTTTTCTCTTTCCTACAACTATTTGCTGTATTTTCAAGAATATGCCTCGTCAGCCTCAGAACTAATTTCTTTGAAATATAAATGATACGCCAGAAAATAAGACTGGCTGTAATAGCAGCATTTATTTGAGAGACTATCAACACACATGAAGGCATAGGAAAAGTATTTCAGGTTGCAGGTTCAAAGAACATACTTAATAGCCTCCAAGAAAAGCAGGGGGAAAAAGTGTGTTAATTCACCTAGAAAATGCATAGAGAGGAATACACCTGTTCATACAACATTCAAACCCTGGACTGTGATCAATAACTTCATTCCTGTGCTGAATGTTGGAAAACTTCCATTATCTATGAAGTCTACTGCATGGCAAATGATGCACACTTAAACCAGGTCCAATGCTGATCAGCAGAAAGCTTCAGCTGTGAATCTGTTGTGGTGTTGGCCTGCTATATATTGGCAGTAAGTAGAAAGCAGTGGAATTTAGAGAAGAAAAATTGAGTTCAGTCAGTAGTCTCAACAGTTACAATACCGACCACATGCAATTATTCAAATTAATAATTTATGACTGCTCCAGATCAGATAGCCTTAATCTTCCAGGTAACACCTGTGTCATCTATCCTAAAGTTGCATGACACAGCTTCACCAGAGGGCAGCTGTAAAAAGCCTTCTAAGCCTTAGAGAGTAAAACACAGACTTTCTTCAGCCTCTTGAGCTTGCAAATGATGGTACATCTGTGCTGACAACCATTACACATGTCCATCCAGTCATCAGTGCTGAAATGCATTAGCAAATGCAGGCTATAAGCAACCTGCTGTAGCACAAGATCAAACTGACAGTGAAGAAATTACCTGGAAAAAAGTGTCTCTCACATCAGTCAGTAAAATATCCGAGTCAATTACTGTTGTTACCAATTCGTAACTCTGTGGCTGTTACATTTCTGCCTTTTTTTATTTTTTTTTTTTTTTAGTGATCAATACCATCAGTATTTGATGCATTGCATCATGTCTTCTCCTAAGTGCTGCAGCCTTGACCCCTGGCAGAAGACTGGCCGTATGAAATAACTGTTCTTATGTGTATCTTTTATTTAACTGTTCCACCCTCTCTTCTTCTCTCTCTTTCATCCTACAGTTTTTGGTTGGACTAAAAGACTTAAACTTCAAGAATGTAGTATTTTTAAACCTCTGATTTTTTTTGCCATGTTAAAAATGCTCACCCTCTCCCAACTCAGAAAAAGGAACTGGTGAAGACAGCCTGAATTAATTTATGAAGGTTAGCTGCTGCTTGTCACCTGTTACTTACAGAAGAACAGTTTCCTTTACAGCCAACCCCAGAGACTTTCCACTGGTGAGGTGGAAAACCATTTGATGAGGCTAAGTTTTGTAGGAGGGGTGTTAGGTAGAATTAAACCTCTCCCAGCTTCACAACTTATGAGAGGAATTTTTCCCTCTGTAGAGCTTTAAGCAGGCCAATGACAGAGTAGGTGATTGGTCACATGAAATGCTAAAAGTGGGGGAAAAAGGATGGGGCATAGGAAAGGAGGCAGAGTGAGCTTGAAAGAAAGCCAAAATTCTCTTTATAGTCATTAGCAAGTATCAGAACAAAGCTGACACAATTTGCTCGATATCTTAAACCTAAAGATTTTCACACCACTCAGGGTTTTCTGGAGCTGATTTATGCAACTGAGCTCCAGTTTTGCACACACTTTGAGAAACATCTCAGACAGGCAACTAAATGTTGGTCCTCTGCAAAAACTCCCACTCTGTACTCTCCTCTTTCCATGCCATACATTACAACTTTCACTTTATTTGCACTTTTGGTTGGATTTGATATCTACAAGCATTCATGTAAGTATTTTTGTGTGCTCATGTGAACCCATTCTTGTATACAATAGTTTTGGAATATATCTAAGGGAGCTTGCTTTGGAAACCACATTATAAGAGTTACAGACATCCAGAGAAAGGTGTAACTTGAGCCCACTATCCAATACAGCAGAGAGTTTGAATGTATTTTTTTCTCTTTTTAAGCAATTACAGAATGATAATCGAACAATTTTGGATAACAAATAAATCTACAAAAGGACCATAGCCTGAGAACCTTCTGTGAGCAGAGTAAAAGCAAAATCTAAAAATAAATTACTCATTTTAAAATAGTTTTTCTGTTACAGTTATTAGATTACAAAAACTCAGACAATGAGGTGATGAGTGCTAACCCAAATGCCTTGGTAAAGTTCCCAAATCAATAGTAGAGGCAGAAAATATTTTTGTTTGTTGGTTGAGGTCTCATTGTGGGGAATCAAAATACCTGTCTTAAATGCTGTTGTTTTTCTAAAATAATCTAATGGAAATGCACTCCCCTGATTGGAAAATGAAGCAAGAGATCTGAGACTAGCCAGAGTTCTCAGGAGATCTTCCATGCTTTGTTATATCTTCCAGTTGATAGTTAGCTTCCTCATTGTGTTTTACTATTTTTCTAGTCCCTGTAAGAAACCATTTTATGTCTTTGATCATCCTTATCACCTTTCATTGTAGTTTCTCTATTATAACCTTTCTGTCTTTCTTATCCACTATTCAAGATTCAGAAATATCAGGGATCTGTACTGTGGCATGAAGATGACTTCTGTTTCATTCCCCACTTCATTTCCATTTCCATTTCCATTTCCATTTCCATTTCCATTTCACCCTTCTTTCCTATCACTTCTGGAACTCTGAAAGGGCCTTTTATGAGGGTACCAACTGATTAATTTTTGGCCTAAACCTAGGCAGAATATATGAGACAGATTTCCTTGACCACATTGTAGGTGACTTCTTCAGCAAACTCTGATTTTTTAATATCATAGAACCATAGAATGGTTTGGGTTGGAAGGGACCTTCAAGATCATCTAGTTCCAACCCCCCTGTCATGGGCAGGGACATCTTCCACTAGACCAGGTTTCTCAAAGCCCCATCCAACCTGACCTTGAATATTTCCAGGGATGGGGCATCCACAACTTCTCTGTGCAACCTCTTCCAGTGTCTCACCACCCCCAGAGTGAAGAATTTTGTCCATATATCCAGTCTAAATCTACCCTCTTTCAGTTTAAAACCATTACCCCTTATCCTATCACTACATGCCCTTGTCCAGCTTTCTTGTAGGTCCCCTTCAGGTACTTGTAAGGCTGCTATAAGGTCTTCCTGGAGCCTTCTTTTCTCCAGGCTGAACAGCCCCAACTGTCAGCCTGTCTTTGTAGCAGAGGTGCTCCAGCCCTCTGATANCCCAGAGTGAAGAATTTTGTCCATATATCCAGTCTAAATCTACCCTCTTTCAGTTTAAAACCATTACCCCTTATCCTATCACTACATGCCCTTGTCCAGCTTTCTTGTAGGTCCCCTTCAGGTACTTGTAAGGCTGCTATAAGGTCTTCCTGGAGCCTTCTTTTCTCCAGGCTGAACAGCCCCAACTGTCAGCCTGTCTTTGTAGCAGAGGTGCTCCAGCCCTCTGATAATCTTTGTGGCCCTCCTCTGGAGTCGCTCCAACAGGTCCATGTCCTTCTTATGTTGGGGGCCACAGAGCTGGAGACAGCACTGCAGGTGGGATCTCACCAGAGCGGAGCAGAAGGGCAGAATCACCTCCCTTGACTTGCTAGTCATGCGACTTTTTATGCAGCCCAGGGTATGGTTGGCTTTCTGGGCTGCAAGCTCACATTGCCAGCTCACATTGAGCTTCTCATCAACCAACACTGCATATCCTTCTCCTCAGGACTGCTCTCAATCCATTCTATCGATATGATTATATCACCAATATATATATACGTCAGCAATGTCATTATTATCATTCTTACCCATCTATCCACCAGTTACTGTTTAGAATAGATTCTACCGCTTTTCTCCAATGGATATCGATATCCTGACCTGCAGTTCCCAACTCCTCCATCAAACAAATTGAAAAAAACTCCAAACTCATAGCATTAGACACCTCCCAGTCCTTTAGTACCAAGGCAGTTTTAAGAAGTTTCTCGTGTTCAGGCATTCCACAGATCAGTCCCTTTAGGAGTCCAGGATTTATCCCCAGACCTACAGTTGAGCTGAAATCAATAGGTGATCAGTGAAAAAGATCTCCTAGGTGCTCAAGAATGAATGATGTGGTCCCCCTTAAACCCGGGGATTCCCCCCCCCGCAACTTTGCCTAGACCTATGACTTTTAGTAAGGGTAGTGTTTTAAAGATATTTCCAAATGTTTCCAAAAAATACCTTTTTTTTTTTCTTCCCCTTGCAGTTTTTACCAGCCTGTTGAAATTAATCACCTTTCTCCTAAACCACCACAAAACAGTTTCCACTGGGAAATATGAGTCGACCAGTTTTTGGCTACTAATAAATTCTAATTAACATGGAACAATTTATGCTACACGAAACACATGCTTTGTACTTGTGGCAAATTCATTACTTAGCTTCAGAGTCCTCAAACGTCACCTCTGTACCTGGATAAACTGATTGTTAATACTGCTTCAGTTTACTACAGCTAGATTATATTTAAACTCAAGGTGCTTTTCTCCCAGAGAAACAGAAATTAAATTTCACTTGTTGTCTGGATGTCCAGCATACAGAGTTTGGTTCATAAAAAGTCTTTCTCAAGCATCTTTTAAATTATTAATTAAATTGCCTCTCTTCTGAGTAAATGATTTCTGGGATCTTTAAAATATCTCTATTAAAGCTTGCTCTCAGGATGGTCTTGCTCCACCAAGAGCTACATGTTGGCAGACTTTAATTAGAATAGCTGCCTTCAGCTAATGACCCAGTCCTAGAGGGAGTGAGCATGGGAGCTGGTTACTCTGCTACAGTGACCAGCCTGCTCCATGCAGTATAGCATCTTTCCCAGCCAGACAAAAATGTCTGCCAGGAAATCATTTATCGCTGCAATGTTTCACTGAGAACAGTGCAAGGAGTCTTAGAGCTCAAACCTGAAGGTCTTTGCAAAGTACAACATCTTTTATCACTCTTTAATAATAGAAAAATTTGAAGATATTTTCTGAAGATAATTTGAAGATAGTTTCTGATATCTTTCTGTTTTCTGTGACTTTCTGGCAGCCAGTAGGTTTAGAAGAGTAAATGAACCTTACGAAGTCTTGCTATAGTCACACCCTAAAATTTGCCAGTGAGTAGACAAATGTGGTCACAGCCCTTTGTTGTTCTTGGAGCTCTGCACAGGCCATTGCTCCCAAGCAAGGGGTGAGCTGGAAGGGAGTGCTCATGGCTCAGGGGGGTGATGATCCACCACTTCTCCCCAGCAATTTACACAGGAAGAGTCTCATGGAGTCTTCTCAGAAATATCAGTGTGCTCTTCATTTGGTAAAAACCTCTAGAAAAGACAATGTATAGCCAACCCCCCATCACCACCTTGGGTTATATCCCATCCCCAGCAGAAGTTTCCAATTATTTCTGTTTGTTCCTGCCTCTATGTTTGTGTCTCCACCTGTATATTTTCTGAAATTACTGGCAAGATCTGTTTGCATAGCCTTGTCTTTAATTCCATTTCAACTTTAAAGAGCAAGTCCTGGCAGAGACAGCTTAACTGAACATGTAATTCAGTTTCAATATTTTTTATCATCAGTTGAAGTTTGACTCAGTTGCATTTACTGTAACCATCCTTGCTACGCAGCAAGTCACCCCTGAGCTGGCTTATGTATTTTTCAGGTCTTTATATGATTCTGCAGTATTAAAAAAAATGCCTATGAATCTTTCTGCTACTTGACACAGGAAAATGATTCTTATTACTTCTTTAACTCCCTACATAGATAGGGAAAAAAGAAAAATGTTTCTTGTGGGATAGCAGTCATAAAATGTTTGACAGATCCTGAAACCACTGATTCAAAAACTTTAATATACATGAGTAGCACTGAAATGAGGAAAGAAATTCATGGTTTAGGTTCAGACTGACTGAGTACTGTTTAATCTTTTTCTGTGTCTTTGAGGTAGGGATTGAGATTCTTTATATGTTCAAATTGTGGTTCAGACATTTGAGATTAATAAGAAGAGCTGAGAGTTCACTAGGAAGGAGGAACATTGAAACCAGTTCTACAAAACTGTATAAAATGCATAAAGTAAGCAGTAGGAAAAAAGGTATTCTTTTGTGAGGCTTTCAGTTACCACACTCTTAAATTTTAAATGGAAACATAAACAAGTTAAAACCANAACAAGTTAAAACCAAATATGAAATGGCATACAATTTAAATCAGCATTTTTCTCTTGAATGCCAGTCTCCAAAAAAATATTTTCTTACTAGACAAAAAAATGACTTCAGATTTAGCTCATCAATATGATAAATTTGCTGACTCTGCTTCTAAGAAATTTCTGGATAGGAAGACTTCTTGAAAATCTCTTGCTGAAGGGTTTTTTGTTCTCTAGTCACTGTCCACATTCAGTCTTCCAGGCAAAACAGTGTATTCTTTAAGTGTTTGAGTGAATGATTTGTACCCATGATAAAATGATAAAGCTGTGCAATGACACTTAAAATCCTGAGAAACTTAGTTTATATGAGAGTATACATTGTAT
>WEKW01022992.1:20588-33801 GCA_013389905.1 Sula dactylatra | reverse complement strand
TTTTCTATTATTTTGATTATTTTGTGTAAAAAACATTCTAAATTTTTTAAAGTCTTTTCTAAACTGAAGAAACTGCTGGATCTCAGTCAACAAGAGATAATAAAGTTTTATCTGCTGCAAGTTTCAACTGTTTCTGACAGAGAAAATTGTATAAGTAGTTAAGAAAACCACTGAAAAACAGCTGAAAATCTTGACATGAATTCAGGACATTGCACATAACAATGTTACTGTGTATGGATTTAACTATGTAATGATATTTATATAATTTGGGCAAGATGATTGATCTACTGATCGATTTGGTTTACTTTTTCCATCTTGTTTCATCCCATATCCCTTCATATATTTGTACATCTTTTCTCAACATTGTACACTCCTCAGAACATGTACCTTGTGTCTTTAATTTGTTATTGAAATAAACAGCACTTATCAATTGGTCATCTAAATAATTATCAGATCTCCAAATGCTACAGGTTATTTGCAGAAAGAACATCTGAATGTTTAAATATTTTTTTTATTAGTTTTGCCATCATATCAAGATTATTTTATTTCTCTCAGGACTGTTCTTCAACTAGCTAAACTTTATCTATGCCCAGTTTTCTTCAGAAAATGCAAATGAATTTAGTCCTCAGTGCCAGATAAAATGCAAGTCAACTGCCTCCTTTATAGTCAAACTGAATTTAAAAAATTTGTAATGATCTCTTGTACTGTCTTCATTATATATTGCCTCCATTTTCAATGAAATATGGTATTCTTCTTGTTTTAGAAGAGAAAACCAGAATAGTACAATATAAGTAAAAACTGTAGCACATGAACTTTACAAATCAAATGCACTTGCATAGATAACAATGGCCTTCAGTATTTTAGGGTAGGAATTGCAAAGGTCACAATGATTTTAATTAAATCTCTTGTGTGCAGTAAGAATGTGTGTCCTATTTTATATTTCAATAACTTTAACTCTTATATAATAGGAGCTCATTTAGATGGTAGGTAGGTATCCCTAAATACAGTCAAAGAATTTCAAATTAAACTCAGAAACAATCTTCCCTTTTATTTTTTTAGATGGTTCTTATAAAGAATAGGATCATAACCTTCAATAAGTGATGCTGTGCTTTAGAACTAGTCTTTCCATTGACTGCAGAGTTAAGCCACAGTCAGACTGAAAACTGAACAAAAAGGTTGCAATACAGATAACATTGCTCTTCTGTCTTCTGTTTCCTATAGCCTCATCTATATTTGAGTCTGTGGAATGAACTGATTGAAGTCTGTGGTGTTTCACCTACTTTCAGGAAGTCTGAATAGCCAATTATATTTCTTATGTTAAAGAATCAGAGTGGCAGAAAAGTTCATCTATGCAGAATGAGTGAGTACCTCATTAGAGCATGAAATCTGTGCAACTAGGAACAGGAAAAGACTTCTATGTTCTCATACTACAGTGATAATAAATGCTTCCAATAACATACGCCTTAAAGTCCTAAACAGCCTACGTATGGACATGTGCATAAATAAGTAAATTATATATTAAAACATGAAAGAATATGTAGTCATGCATGTTAAATGAGACATCATAATATCGGAGACTTTTTTTTACTGATGCTTTTAGACTTTTCTATCTTATATTTAGGAAAACACATACATGAAGTGCAAAAGGACTAAGTCAATATTACTTAGAGAAAATAACATTCTTATACTACAAGTACCCTTAATTTCAATCTGATTTTTGGTAAATTGTCCCAATAACAAGGAACACATGGATTCCATGATGTATTACACAGCTCTAGTAAAAATGCTTCAGAAATATCCTGACTTTATATTTGGACAAGCTGTGAGTGACGCCTTCCCTCTGTGTACCTTATTTCCTTTGGGAGCAGATGATGGTGGATACAGAGGATGGGTCTCACTACCTTCAATAGGTCTTCTAGCATAGACAACAGATGGAACAGAGCAATGGAAAAAATTGCGCATGCTTGCTGGGAGGATAGTTACAATTTTGGGGGTTTGTTTTAATATAAGTTGATAGAAAGTACTTTAAAAAGACCATTAAAAGAAACGACCAGCGTACCACAAGAGAAAAAAATGTTTGTATCAAGATTTTATGACACATTTTGTATGAAATTTCAGATATTTTTTTTTTTAATAAGACAACCATCTGTCTTCAATGTGTTCTACTTCGATAAGCTTGTGGAAGAGAAATGTCAACAGGTTAGCAATTTCAACTCAGATACCATGAATGCCAGCATACCAGACAGTTTCCTATGTAGTCTTCATTAACCTTAGTCCTGTTTGCTAATGTAAAGGACCTTTTTAATCCAAAAGCTAAACTGGATTTAAAACTTATTAGTACCATAACATAGACAAGATTATTATAGTAAAAAGTGATTACTAAAGCAACACAGCATCACAATTGCTGCTGGGTCTTCATGCTGAATTGGCCATGCATTATGTGAAAAATGAATATCTCTTCCATGCCATCTGCAAGGTGATTGGAGGGACATAGACTCTGTCCTTCATAGTATCAGCACAAGTCACCATGGAATGACTAGAAGTTTGTATAAACTAGTTTTAAAATAAATTGCACATCTACCTGCTTTGACCTAAGCTTAGTGTGCCGGTGAAAGCAGGAAGAGATGGGTTGCTTTAGATGGAGGGATGACATAGGAGCCAGTTGTGCCAGTGCTGATGGACCTCAGTTCTGCAGCACCTAATCTGGGTGGGTGGACACCAGTACTAGTAAAAGGAATATCAAGAATCCCAGACACCGCACACAATCGGTGGATCAGGTCCGTGTCTAAGTGGAGTGTCCAACCAAAAGCAGCAGGAGATGGCACCAGAGAAAGGTCTGGAGGCAAGATATTACACAGAACCAGGGTCTATTCAGAAGACAGAGCTGAAGACAAGCTGCAACCTATGTTCAAGGGATTCATATAATTAGCTGTCTACAGCACAAGGCTGAGTCCCACCTAGGATACTAGGCCAGAAAGAGGGCCAGAGATGAGACTACAGTGGGAATCCAAAGGGTCCACCCAGGAGACAGGGCTGGAAAAAGGCACACCTACAACATTGTTCAGGTCAGGAGTTGACAACCACACCTGAGCTGAAATGAGGTCCTGGGCCATGGGCAGAGATGGGAGGATGCCCCAGGGCAGGCTGAGCAGGGGCAGTGACTAATTTTAGTGCCCTCAGGGCTCTGACAGAAACCCCTTTTTCCAGCAAGGATTGTCCTCCCACTTCATAGAGATCTGGGCTTAGAAGGGACACAATGAATATTGATTTTATGGCTACAGGGCATCAGTGGTCTGTTTCAGGGGATGCAGAGAAAGGACAGGGAACTGGGAAAGGGACATGGCTCAGACTGGAGCTCAGAACCAGGTCAAGATCATGGCAAGGCCATGGTGTCACAGCAGGGGCACAGCAAAGGGAACTTGGGAGTGGGACAAGGATCTTGGAGCTGCCAGAGAGCCAGGGCAGAGTCTTGAAGCTGGGACAGAGACATGACAAAGGGGAATTGGAGCTGGGTCAGGACCATGGCAGGGAAATCACACAACACATGGAACTGGGCAGGGCATCCAGGCTCTTCCGGATGTGCCCAGGGCAGGGTGGTGGGGAGTTGTTCAAGGTGCCCCTAAGGAGCCCTGAGTTCAGAGAGGACTGGGGAGAGGGGGCTCGCTCAGGAGCCTGGGGCTGGTCAACATTTTAGCTGTATGGGCAGATCAGAGCCTAGGGCCAGGCTGGTCACTTAGGGGAAGCCATGGGAGCAAGGCCCTTCACTACTGTGGGCCAGTCCCCCCAGAGACCTGAGCTGACTGCTAGGGTACAGCCAGGGTTGACATCTCCCTCAGGACTGAGCCAGGTACAGCAGCAACCCCAGGGACAGCTGTGTTCCCCTGACAGGCACTGTCCTGCAGGGCCTGAGTGCGGCCAGTAATAGGGCCCACCAACAGCCCGCAGTACTTTTGGTGAGCATTAAGCCAAGGCTGGGACCAACCAGGAGTTCCTATCAGGAGCATGGAGCCACAAAATGGGGGTCTGAGAAGTCCATCCAAGTACACCCAGGCGACTGGGGCTGGAGACAAATTAACTGGCCTGTAGGTCTGAGGGGTCTGTCCAGGTGACACAGCTGGAGACAGGCACACATACAACAGGTCATGCCAGGCCTGAATTGAAATGGAGATCCTGGGCCCATGGTTAGACAGGGTGTGTGGGGATTCAGCCGAAGCTGGCCAGGGCCATTAAGGTTTATTTGGTGCATTTCAGACCCTGACATAGATGTTAACCTCTGCTTCTCTTTTGAGATCATTGTCTATTACTGACATTCCTGCAGTGCCTATATTTTTCTATAGACAAGTGGATTTTCCTATGGACAAGTCTAGGTTTGCTTTTTGCCTTCAAAACTGAAATCTCAGATATGTTGGTAAGAACCATTGACTCTGCAGCTTGTGACAGCATGTATGACAGTTACCCTAACATCTATGAGCTTCTCTAGTGCTCTAAAACACTTATAAAATTAATTGTAAAAAGCAGAACAGAATGTGAGTACTATTCTGACCAAAAGCCCTGGAACTGACTCAGAATTTGTAGCTGGATGATTGCCATATGAAAGCACTGAGAATATAGATCCTGCCCACAAAATGAGATTTCCAGACAACCTGGCAGAATCTTGACAAGTACACTTTTGCTATCAATGTACATTTTCCTGCTAAAAGTTACAAATTCTGAATTAGTAAGGTGAAGTTTAACAAAGTAGAAGCAAATATGGTCTACCCAGAAGGTCAAAGGAAAACTAGATGAAAGCTGGATGAATTTCTGAGGTTCAAAGATGCAGCAGTGAAGCTGGCAAGAATACGTTCAAAGTCCAATAAGTACTTTTATTTTTTTATTTTAGCTACAATGTGTAAGGTTGAAACTGGCTGGAATCCTGCTTGCTATCATATAATGAAGACTTCCTTTAAAGCTTAGGCATAGAAGGGCTATCAGAAATATCAAATTTGGATATGGATTTAGCTAAACTGGGACAAAAAGGAAAAAAGGTAATTAGGGATGGGCTTATTGGCAGGAGACAAGGCTGGAGAAAGGGAGGGATCAAAGTGAATCACAGTAGTACAAGCATGGAAATGGAGAGAAGGCAAGAGTAGGAGGGGCCGGTTGTATGTAAACAAGCTGCTGATCAGTACACCTGTCTGACTGTGCCCTGCACCTGATCACTGCAGCCTGTCTCATCTTCTTATTAAATCATGTTCTTCATTATTTTCTGTGCAATTTCACTGTTTATTCTCTTTGTGTATGTACCTAGGTGCTAACACCTGGAGGAGGGTACTCAGGACACAGGGAGTCTGTAGGCTGGGGATGTGGGCAGCTGTAGAGGCTGGAGTGTATTTTCCACTAAAGATTTTCAATATGTGTGTGTGTTTTTTCACCAGTGAAATCCAAACTTGATTAGCAGAGAAAACAACCGCACTGTCTGGCTGTGTTCATGTATGTGAGGGCTGTAGGTGTTTATGTGGGTGCTTTCTGTCTGTGTTATATTTTGTGGCCAGAAATGCTGGGGCGGGGTGGGGGGGTGGGGGGAGGATAGTGTGTGCATGCAACTCTCCAGCTGTGTCTCTGGAATTCATGTTTATCCTGGTTTCAGCTGGGAGAGTTAATTTTCTACCTAGTAGCTGGTATAGTGCTGTGTTTTAGATTTAGGATGAGAATAATGTTGATAACACACTGATGTCCTAGTTGTTGCTAAGTAGTGCTTACACTAGTCAAGGACTTTTCAGCTTCCCGTGTTTTGCTGGGTGCTCAAGAAGCTGCGAGGGAACATAGCCAGGACAGCTGACCCAAACTGGCCAAAGAGATATTCCGTACCATATGATGTCATGCTCAGTATATAAGCTAGGGGCAGTTGGCTGGGGGGCAGTGATTGCTGCTCAGGGACTAGCTGGGTATCAGTCAGTGGGTGATGAGCAATTGCATCATCTATCATTTGCTTTGTATAGATATTATATTATTATTATCATTATCGTTATTATGCTTTCTTTTATTTCAATTCTTACACAGCCCATGAGTTTTCTTACTTTTACTCTTCCAATTCTCTCCCCAGTTGCACCAGGCGGGGAAGGAGCAAGCGAGCAGCTGTGGGGTGCTCTAGTTGCTGGCTAGGATTAAACCATGATAGGCAAAACATTTTTGGCACCCAATCTGGGGCATGAAGGGTTTGAGTTAGTAACAGATTAACCAGAGTGTTTTAAGGAATTTATGTCTGTTAACATTTGCCGGTCACAGCATTGATTCATCTGTTGATATTATTTAATCTGATCTGCACCATGCTCTTGTTTCTGCTGTACATGTTAAAGACTGGTGATTGTTTTTGTAGTTTGCTGTGCTTTGCAGTGATTAGTGTTGTTTTGCCTGGGAGATTTGTTATTAAAACACTGGCCTTGAGCTTTATCTGGTATTTGGACATCATACTGAAGCCATTACTGTAGTTTGGGTACCACCTCATGGAGAAAATTTGCAATTATACCTCTTCCTCTCACAGGTTTTTTATGGAGGAAATATAGACTGTACCTTTGCTACTTTCTTCTGTGGTATTTCCTCCTTCATTACAAGAACTTTTTAGTGTCTTGAATATCCTTGGGCAGCTAAGATACTTCTATTGGTATTTCTTAGGAATATTGTTTTGGTTTTGTCCAAGGTTAATAAGCAAATTAGGAATATCATCCAGAGATCTGCCCCAAGGCTCGATAATTATGGGTGGCAGGGTATGTGCGATAGTATGGGCAAATACCTAGGACAGTGTTTTGGAACTTCACCCCTGCACAGGTACAGAATCCTGAAAAACTAGGAGAGTATTTGGAAAAAGTATATTGTCACCCTGGCAACTCCAGAGAGATACAAATCACTGCAACGAGCTGGGGCCTGACCCATGCCTACCGAGCCTTGTTCAACACTATTTAGTAGCCTCAAGGGGAAGAGGCCTTTGAATCTGACAACAACATGACTACTACCACCCCAATGACAGGCACTGCAGCTACTCCAACCCCTGCAACTGGTACTGCAGCTGAACCAGAGAACCAACTGATGCCAGTATCAGTCACCCCTATACTCATGAAGAAATACACAAGAAAATCACCTCAGTCAGTAAAGTTAGAAGATAAACCAGGGCCGTCACGAGAACAGGAGGAGTAAGAGGCAGAACCCATAAATGAGATGGTAACATCCCGATCCCTATCCCTGAGTGAGCTGCAAGATATGCAAAAAATTTCAGTCATTGTCCAGGCAAGCACATTCTCACCTCTCCGCTCCAATGCTGGGATAACAGGGCCAGTAACCTGGAATTAGAGGGTAGGAAAGCCTAGCAGCTACAATTCCTTTCTAGAGAAAGGACATTGAAAAAGTGATGGGAAAAGCGGCATAAGCCCTTGCCACTAGAGGCAACTCCTGTCAGGCATGAAGAAAAGGTATCCCTTCAAGGAAGATGTTATATATCACCCAGGAAAATGGACCACTGTGGAGAAAGGCATCCAGTACTGGAGGAAATTAGCTGTGCTTGAGGTGAGTTATGGTGATCTGGACAATGAACAGTCAACCAAAGATCCAGATGAAGCCCAGTGTACACGACCCATATGGCGGGAGTTTTTATGGAGCATACCATCGTCGCATGCAGACTCGTTGGTAGTAATGACCTGGAAAGACGGAGAAGAACAAATGGTGAATAAATTGGCTGGCCAACTCTGGCAGCACAGAGAAAGTCTTTCTTCCTTCCTTCTTTTAGCTGTGCAGAAACTGTCTCAGAAGATTTGTGGGATGCACAAGAAGCTGCGAGGGAAGATAGCCAGGACAGCTGACCCAAAGTGATATTCCATAGCATATGACGTCATGCTCAATATATAAGCTAGGGGCAGTTGGCTGGGGGACAGTGATTGCTGCTCAGGCACTGGCTGGGCATCAGTCAGTGGGTGGTGAGTAATTGCATAGTGCGTCACTTGCTTTATATATTATTATTATTATTATTATTATTATTATTATTACTACTACTATTTCTTTATTTTATTTAAATTCTTAAACTGTTCTTATCTCAGCTCACAAGTTTTCTCAGTTTTACTCTTCTCACTCTTTTCCCGATCCCACCAGGCGGTGGGGAATGAACGAGTGGCTGCATGGTGCTTCATTGCTGGCTGGGGTTAAACCATGACAATGTTCAACCTTGCTGTTGCCCAAACCTGACAACAGGAACAGAAGCAACCACATCCTTTGCCCTGAGATGGGAGAAACTTCCTGGGTCTGACAGTGCACTGGTTTCAGCTCCAGTGGTGTGGGAAGGCAGAATCCCCACAGGCCAAAGTCCAATGCATTTGGCAGCTCCCTTAACAGTGTTTGTTTCTGACAGTCTGCTCTAAAGCTGAAGAAGCCACATACTGAGACAACAAGATAAAGTCTGAGATTGCCAGCAAAAGTTTCTAAACTGATAAGACAGGGAAGATATGAACATTTGTTTAAATGGTGTAAGTAATCAATCCAAGTGCCAAAGGAGTTTGCTCATGAAGTTTTCTCATGCTTGTGCTTGGCACACCTATGTGCATACAGAACTGAGCACACCAAGAGAAACTGTAGTGCTTGGCCAATTGTTTGTAAGTGTTACCAGACTCTGATTAGTGAATTTAATGTGACATTTCTTAACTAACCCGTGTATAGACTGTGTAGTTTTGGCTAGTAAAATTCATCTTACTATATCTCAAGTTTCTTAATAATATAATAAATATCCTCTTCTCTCACCTTGACTGTGATATTTTCCTGCATATCGTATCAAGCAGATCCCACAGGGCAAATGAAAAGTACAAGTGAAGGAGCTTTAGTATGGACTAAACTTAGCAAGTACAGAGTTAATATCTGGACTGGCTGACAGGTCCCTATGGGCTGGGGGCCAGGAGTGTCAGTGGGACCCCAGGGGGTTTGACAGGGCAGGGCCTGGCAGCTGGGCCCCATCCCACCACCCCAGAGGAGCTGGGGGGCACCAGAGCAGCCCCAGGCCCAGCAATTGGTCATCTCTGATTCAGACGGAGACAAGGGACAAGCTGAAGCTAGGCTGGGTCATGGGCCTGCAGGTGAGCCCAGCTTAGCAGGGCCCATGGCCGGGCAGGGCAAGGCTGTGCGGAGCTGTAGACCGACCCTGCTGCAGTGTTGCTGGGGCAGGGGCTGACGGCCCTGGGGGACTGATGTGAGGTCCTGGGCTGCTGGCAGGGTGGTGGGAGGGACAGCCAGGCCTCGTGGTGCCTGCAGGGCTCTGAAAGCTAAAAGCTGTATTTAAAATCTCAGGAAATTTAAAATCTCTATTTTGAGCTTGTATGTTTTATCTGAGTATTGTATTTCACTTCTATGCTCTTCAGAGATTGAATTTGATCAGCTGTATTCTGACTAAACAGAGGAGAAATATGTGAGATGACTTATTTCCTTAACGCATTTTCTGAATAGAATGAAAGAACAGTTTCTTATACATTGCTACACACACCAAGCAACTCTTTGTATTGTCTCACCAATTTCATGTTTCCATACTGTTTCTTGATCTTTACTACTACTGTAATTCAAATTAAAGATAACACACAATCCATCATGTGAGACCACTCACTGTAGAATAGATTTTTTTTCCTTGCTAATATTATCAAATATTCCCCATCACTCACCAAAGCTGGAGTTAAGGTTCTGTCTTATGTGGTCTGTGAGAATGAAATAGACTGTGGTGTGAGAGATGAGTGAGCATGAAACCTGCTACAGATTTTTGCTGTAATGATTGCTCTTACTTGGAGGGCACTCAGAATTGATGGGTTGTAATAAAAAATTCCAAAGGTCATTAAAGGAGGACTGACATGTGGAATGAATGAGCAATTTTCTATGTTTCTAATAACTGCACCAATGAGATTTTTATAGGGGCAATCTGAAAATAAACTCTATTTTTGTTTGCTTTATTTTTCCATTGTTTTTAATTAGAAAATATCTTAGCTAGTACCTAGTACTATATTCTAAAGTAAATGATTTACAGTTGCTGATGAAATGTCTTTGTCTATTACAGTTCTTACAGCTCTTTGATGTTGTAAAAACATTTTGGCTTCAAATGCCATACGTTGAAATATTACACAGCGTGTATATTTTCAGGTATACCAGAAAACAAAGCCTAAATACTTATCTACAATAAATATTAATTAATGTGATCTTATCTTAGAAGGTACACATTTCATTAATAAAGTTAGAATGGTTCAAAATTAGTCATATTTCTCCTGTACTTTGCTATTCCATAAATTGATACTATTTCCAGGTTTGAGGCTTTGTTGTAATCTCTTATGACATACATATTTCAAATTATTGTCTTCAAACTAGATTAACACTATGTAAGCAACACTAGTCCTATGCTGTGTATATTACCCTCCCATCTTGAAAGACGTTACATTACTAAATTTTTTAATATAAAATATAATCTAAGATATAAGGATGGATAAAAAAAGATGGGATTGTCTGCATATTTTCTGTTTCCACATGTACTTAAGTGGACAAAAATATTTCCTGCAGAAAACTCTCTAACCTACTTCCAAGACACACATTTAAATTTAATATATATTTATTTAAGTAAGAAAGCAATAGTCATTTGGCTCACTTTCTTTCTGATGAGGAAAGAAGAGCATCTGTAGCTTCAAGAGTAAAGATTCTTTTTTAATTTACTGTTTCAGACTGGCAGTCAATGGACCAGCATAATGATTTTATTATTGGTCTTTCTATTGACCTAGAAGCAAATGCGATGCTCAAAATCAGATTGTCTTACTTAGGGTCAATTTAAAGATTGCAATACATGCAACTAATATTTTAAATGGATTGAATACACTTCATGTTCAATGTTTATTTGAAGTCCTGCTGTTTAACAACAGTATAGTCTACTCATATGCCATACACCTGAGGCACATTTTACTTCCCATGTATTTGCCTTTGAACAAGTATCCCTTAGTTCCTGCATTGTAAGGTAGAATTGATGATTCTTAAAGACTAGATGTAAAAATGTACTATGGAGATGCAGGATTTTGTGGGCAAAGGTAAAAATAATTGTTATACTTGTAAACCCTATCTATCATCAGATAACCCATAGATCTCTAGAAGTATTCTTTTCTCAGCTTTGCAGAAATATATACAGGAAGTGGAAGATAAAAGGTGGGGAAATATTGAGGTCAAAGGGCAATATGTTAAAGGGGATCAGAGGCTGGGGGTTAATTTGAAGACAGCTGTAGAATAAACCAACTCTTCTGTTACACAGACTGATATAATTGATATCTCTCTTGAATCACAGATGAGAGAAAAGTGATCAATGGATTGTTGAAAACATAATAATAACTTCTGGAATTTTTATTTCACTTATGTTATCTGCTGTTCTCCATTTTTTCTTATATAAATTTTTCTATTAAAAATAAATGTCATAAACATTTTAAAAGATATTGCCAATGCCATCTTACCTTATTCTCATTAAGGTTCTTTGTATTATAAAAAATGCGTACTCACACTGGGAAGCTACTGGTTTATAGGAAATCACTTTCAACATCTGCATCATCTGATGAGTGGTGTGCTGCAAAGATTATGTGCCCATTATCCTCAGTTTTCTCAGAATCTGTTTCCTTATATCAGTCGTCTTTTCGTACTAGAGACAAAGCTGTAAGATGCAAAATATTGGTGCTTGTTTCTCCACATTCTTGCTCGTTGGGTAGTCATTTATACTCAGGCAAGCATAAAGCAAAACAAACCTATTTATGTCCTGAAGGGCTTCTATTCCTATTTTGCATGTACGGTCACATTCCACAACACCTAATATGTATAGTGAAGATTCAACCTCCTGCAGTCTAAGCACTAACTGTGACAGAAAAAATTTTATCTGCCAGTTATCACCAAAGGAGATGCTGTGCTTCGTCTTCAAATCATGTAAGTGACAATAAGGGGCAAAGGACAAAAGAGAAACAATTGCCATTCTTTGCAAATGTGCTGATATTGCATGGAAAGATGAGAGTGTTATAAAGATGAGTATTATTTAACATTAGTTATTGCAGCAAGAAAAGCATGATCACTCAGTAAATAAAGAAAACCAGAATATTTAAAGTGTCTTTCTGCAAAGCAGAGAGACTGTGTTGTCTGTAGATTTAGTAAAATGAAACTATCTCTATTCCTAGTAAAGAAAAAAATCTGTTCTACATGGTTGCTGCAGTGAGTGTGGATCACTGCTCTGAGAGGTCATACAGCTTCTTTACTGCTTCATGGATTTTAGCTGCATCAGCAAAAGAGATCTTTGCCTCAGTGAGCAACAGATAATTGTTAAAAACCTTTAACAGAAGGAATATTAGACATTCAGCTGTTGTGAACACAAATGATATAGTAGGCAACATTTTCAAAAGTAGGTGATCCAGTTCATATTTAAGGACTCAAATAGCTTTTAATACCTAAATATGAAACTAAAAATCAAACAATAAACATGCAAATTTGAATATTTTATTCACTGTCAGTGACACTTCTGTGGTTAATCTTTGATAGTCTTTAAGGTAAAATATTCTCCGACACTGACAGTCTTGTTTCTTTATTACTCTTGAAAGGCTGTTGTTGCCAATTTAGTTTAAAAAAAAAAAGAAAACCAAAAACAAAAAAACACTGAAAGTATCTCCTACCTTCTGAGAAAACGGGTTCTTAAAATTATCTTTGGCAAGCAAGTACATTTCCATTATGTATATACCCAATTTAAGACTTACCTTGTAGTAATGCTTCTAAAAAGAAGAGTGGCTAATGCCAAAATGAAGTGCTCTGGTAATAAGATGCACCTTAGGACATGAGCCCAAGATTCTCAACTAAGCTTAGTATTCACTGTTGGCTTTCATAAGAGAACCAGATCTTTGGTTCTCTTCTAGGCTTAGCGTAGAGGAAATCAGGCTGTGAAAGGATAAGGGAACAGTCATCACTGTTAGAAATTTTTTTCTCTACCATGCTACAAAGTTCTTTAATCTACAAACTAAAATAGTAAAGTACTTCCTGTAATCTTGCTCTTTTCTTAAAAAAAAGTGGTATAATCTATCTATGCATGTGGAAAAATTATTAATGATCCCATGAATGGTAATCATTATGCAATAGTTCTAAAAACAATTTACAGATGTGCTTAATTTCATCTCCCTGTAAAATCATTTTGATGTCATGAGATAGTTTATGGACTTAAAACCATATT
>WEKW01022992.1:1341-18705 GCA_013389905.1 Sula dactylatra | reverse complement strand
ACTTGAGGAGATCATCAATACTATTTATTAGTAGTATGGAGAAAAATACCCTGTGGCAGAATTAATTCCAGATGCTTCTTTTCTTTCTTTTCTTTTTTTTTTTTTTTTTTNTTTTTTTTTTTTTTTTTTTTTTTTTTTTTTTGCCTAATCCTGAACATTTCAGCCTTTACATCTAGTATAAAGTAGAAGTTACATGTTGTGGGTAATAGTAATAATCTAGAACTTAGTAATTCATACAGTAACTACATTTGGGGAAGACCATAGGAGATCTTTCCCTATAAGGTGGGTTAGAACATTAGAAATCCAACAGAAGCCAGGAACTGACTGATGGAGTTATCTGACTTACAGAGTAGACACTCTTAAATGTAANNTGTAAAGAATATGAAATCTCTTAACTTAGCTTCTTTGGGGTTTTTTTTTGAAAATTAATGTTTGGCTTTCCCAAGATGCTTGAATAAAAACCTGATAGTAAAAGGATAAAAAAAATGGTTGTATTTTAACATTAACCAAGATATTTCAAAATAAAATAACTTGATTTGAACTCTAAATTTTACTGCTGACTCCTTTTTTTTTTTACTTTCTTTTTATTATTCAAAAGAATGTTTGCTTCTGTTAATTGAATAACCTTAACATCAGACAATATTTCCAATACTCCAAAAAAGATTGCATCAATATTTTGTTGTGGGGCTACCCTTCATCAATTATAAAAATGAGGTAATGGTCTCTGGTTTCCCATTATGAAGAATTCCACAACATTCCTTTCAGAGTAAAATTTAGAATACAAGATTCCAGCTCAAGATCATTTTCATTCTAGATTTTTTCTTCATGAACTTGAAATCATTTCTGTACTTAAGTATAAGGTCATTGTAGGGTATTAAACATGGTTATTAGCTACATGCATTTGATTTGTGTTCCAGAATTTAATGCAAATGTATATGTATGTCTATCTATGCACAAAACCACATTTAAATATACATACTTCCCAGTCTTATACTAAAAACTGAAATTCTACAGTTCCTCAGCCCATAGCAGTTAAATGCTTTTTAATATCTCCAGAGAGCAAAACTAAGATATCAGATCGTTTACTTAGAGAAAAGCTTCTACAATGAGAAGAAAGTATCTCCTTTCAGACAAAGTTTCACTAAATATGTATATACAAAATATAAATATTATAAGCTTACATCTGTAAATAACATACTGTACAGTGTGGATTGACTTCCTGTGGAAGGTAGAAAAAAATACCTCTGAGGAAGGCACAGAAAAGTACTGCTTGGTACAGTTGAGAAGAAGTGGTGGTGTAAAGGTGACTTTAAGCATTAAAGGTGGTTGCCTGGTCCTTGGATTTTGCCTTGTAAGCCTTTGCTCTTGACATATATAGAGCAGCTTTGGAGTTCCTCAACGCTCCTGAGTCAGTCTGGTGAGTAAAGAATGATAGCAGTAGGGCGAAATTTAATTATGCCATTTTTCCTCATGACATACTCTGTACTGAAGACTGGAGTTAAATTACTGATTTTAAGGTAGCTCCATATGGACTCAAAAATCTTCAAGTGATGTTGAAATCCTTAGATGATTTTTAAATCATATTCATATCTCCACTAGGCTGCAAATAAATTAGTGTACTTTTTATTATTTACAGTGAGTTTTCTTTAAATACATGTACTGGGTCTAGCTGGGATGGTCTTAATTTTCTTCATAGCAGCCAGTAGGGTGTTATGTTTTAAATTTGTGACTAAAAGAGTGTTGATAGCACACCAATGCTGTAGCTGTTGCTTATTTTTCACAGTACCAAGGCCTTCTCTGTTTCTCACTCTGGCCCCCCAGACAGTGGACTAAGGGTGGGCAAGAAGTTGGGAGAAGATACATCTGAGACAGCTGGCCTCAAATGACTGAAGGGATAACCCATGCCATATAATGTCATGCTCAGCTATAAAAACTGTGTGTGTGTGTATGGGTAGTTTTTCCAACGTAGCTGTTTCTCAGAGACTGCTGGTAGGAGGCTGTTGCATAATGAATATGAGTCTAGCCACGTTCGATGAGCTGTCACAGCCAAAATACTGGTTGTGCTCAAAAGAACCATCATGACTGAATGTCATGGTTTTACCTGGGATAGTTGGTTTTCTTCACTGTAGCTGGTATAGTGCTGTGTTTTAGACTTAGTATGAAAATAATGTGATAACACACTGATTTTTAGTTGTTGCTAGGTAGTGCTTACTCTAGTCAAGGACTTTTGCAGCTTCCCATGCTCTGCCAGGTGCATGAGAAGCTGGGAGGGGAGGGGACACAGCCAAGACAGCTGATCCGAATTGGCCGAAGGGATATTTCATATCATGTGACGTCATGCCCAGTATATTAACTGGGGGGAGGTGTCCAGGGGAAGCGGCGATCACAGCTCGGGGACTGGCGGTGTTGGTCAGCGGGTGGTGAGCAGTTGCAACGCTTGTGGTTTTTTTTTCCTTTTCCCTCTTTTCCCTCTTTTCCCTGGGTTTTGTTTCTCTCTCTCGTTATTTCTTTTTAATATGTAATATGGCGGTGTTGGTCAGCGGGTGGTGAGCAGTTGCAACGCTTGTGGTTTTTTTTTCCTTTTCCCTCTTTTCCCTCTTTTCCCTGGGTTTTGTTTCTCTCTCTCGTTATTTCTTTTTAATATGTAATATTTATCATTATTATTATCATTACCATTACTATTCTTACTATTTTATTTTAATTATTAAACTGTTCTTATCTCAACCCACAAGTTTTCTTGCTTTTGCTCCTCTGATTCTCTCCCCCATCCCACTCGGGTGGGTGGAGTGAGCAAGCGGCTGTGTGGTGCTTAGTGGCTGACTGGGGCTAAACCACAACACTGGACCAATGCACACCACAATTTATTTGATCAACAGATACACAGGTTCTTTGGATTGCCAGTGATAGTGATTGTCTGCAAAAGTATATACAAATATAGAAAATATTAATAGCAGCGCTGATTGTAAATAATATAAAGTGACTCTATAGAGATTTCTATTTCCCGATGAGGCACTTGGTATAGCCAAGTGTCTGAATCTTATCCAAAGGCGTTCCAGTGGGGATGAAGAGAGGCTCAGCCCGTCAACTGATCCCAGAAGTCAGAGTGGTGACGATGGTATCTTCCCTAATATCCTCTCTTCCTTAGACTATATTTATATTATTCGTTACCTTTCAGGTGGAGCTTGAGTGGCTCTAGTCATATGTACCTTTGTTATGATTGGTGTAAAACATTCTTGCTTTGCTTTAAAAGGTGCATATACTAGAAAAATTCAATACGCAAGCTCAGTGAGGGGTGGTCGCACCTTGGAGGCGGGTAGCTTTTGGGATGGAGGTGTGTTTTGGGATTATAATGAGGTTATAATGAGCAAAGTTCATCCACAGGGCATGATTTTGCAATTGTACGGTGCTGGCCAGGGCATGGTTCCATGGTTCCATCTAGTTCCCGGACCTGCAGTGATTTATGGAGGAACTGGGCCGTGGAGCCTTCGCTCCACTCCCTCCTCCAATTGTCTCTCTTAGAACTAGTACACCGAGCTCCCCCAGTGTTACCAACATCTAAGATTGCAGGTGGTGTTGCTCAGGGAACGATCACTGAACTGATATTCAGCATGTCAACCATATTCCACCCTGGAAGTTAACTTTTATGAAATGTGGATATAACTTTAGCCTCAATAATTTCAACCTCAGTAATCTTACCTCCATGAATTATTCCACAGAGGTGATGAGTGATTGCCTTTACATTCCTTCCCCTTCATCCCTGTTCACTTGTTAAACTGCCTTTGTCTTTCCCCACAAGTTATTTTTTCTTTTGCTCTTCTGATTGTCTCCCCCATCCCACTAGAGTGGAGGGAAGGAGTGTGTGAGCAAGCAGCTGGTGGGTGCTTGATTGCTTGGTGGGGCTGACCCACCACAACACAAAAAACTTCTGTTAATCACAGTCACTTCAGACAGGAACTGATTAGCTACCAGATCCCTTTCTGTAATGTTGACTTGAATGACAATATTAAAATAATAATGTTTTAGAACACAGATGAAAGTTTATTAGAACTTCCACAGCTTATTGATAGTATAGTTCAGTCCTTCAAGGTATACCAGTCACCATAGACTTACACAGCAAAACTAATTTGTCTTTAGAAAACATACTTTTATTGTAATGCCATATGCAAACTTAGAATATTATTCTCTAAAGTCGCATAACTACTGCTCTGAATGACTGAAGCATTGAAATGACATCAAACATTAAACATATCTGGAAACAGATACTTTAAAATGTTTTAAAATGTTCACTATTTTAATTGCCATGTTAATCTTTAAAATGTATTTTTATAAACTTTTAAAAAATATATTAAATAAGAATTAAATAATAGGAGGTTGAGTGTTCATTTCTGGCATAATTCCATTGTATTGTTTTGGTTTGTGATACTTAGATGTGCCTTTTGGGTAGAAGAAAACTAACTCTGCAGTGAGCTTTAGTGGAAATCATCATCAATTGTTCATTTTGAGATCTTTTATTTTACAAAAGTGCAGTCAGTCCTTTAAGCTGATGCTGCAGGTCTGTTTGGAAGGGGAAAAGAAAATAACAGAATTTTGCCATCATTCCCAGGAATATTAATTGAGCATCCTTCTTAAAGCTTGTGAAGTTATTAATATGGCATGTAGGAAAAGCAGACTTTCATAAAACGTGACATTAGTCTGCTGACTCACCATTTTTTTAGAGATGCCAATAAATTTGATATTTTTCTTCACGTTTCAGAAGTCTTGATTTTTTCTGTTATAAAAGAACATGCATTTCCAACTATAAAGTTTCTAGCTCTCTTCTTTACTTATTTACATGTATATACACATATTTATTACTTCTGTTGGCTGAACTTATAATTTTGGTGGAATCGATTCGATTTATTAAATGCTTGAGGCTGACAATATTACATTTAGTATTTATATATTTCTAGCATTGCATGACCTGTAAATGTATTTTAAGGAAGCCCTTTAGGACCAAACACAGATTTCTCTTTGCCTCAGTTACCAGTAGTCACCAACATTGTTTTTAATCAATTCAATTAGAAATATGAATTCAGGTGGCCAAAACTGTAATCCAGATTGACAGAGAAAGCAAAATACGAAGCAGCTTGGAGCAATTTGTTCAATATTGTGTTCCCAGGCCAGCAGTTAAGGTTAATGAGTTTAGGAAAATCAGGCAGCAGGGAAAGAAAGAGATTTGTCTTTCAGAATCTCTCTTGCTTTCTGAGTGGCTGTACTTCACTGACTCAGTTCAAGCAACTTAGTTTCTGGGGAAGGGAGTACCTGGCAGATAGGGAAGTGGATCAGGCAGATATATAATGAGTTGCTTTCAGTACACCACTATTGCCTGTTTCCTTAGAGAAAAAAAATGATCTGTCACACCTGCAATATATGTTTAGCGACCTTCTGGGACTTGAGGCTTGGAAAGCTGGAGAGATGTTATGTTAGATTGAAGCCTATGACTTTAACAATGATAGTTGGTTCATTTATTGAAAGTTTTGAATTTAACGCTTACACTCAAAGGTATTGCTCAACTGTTATAATCTATTTAGGAGGTAGTGAAGCTCAAAAATCCAGTCTGACATCCCATGAAAACCTGACACCTAACAAAAAATGTGTAAGCTAACAAACTCTGAACTGGTTTCAGAAATGTGGAAGACTTCTTTCTATTAATTCAGTAGGAATAGTTCATTACCTGCTCTATGCCTGTCACCTTCGGCAATAGTTTGGAAACTGCAAGATTTTTGGACATTTTTATAAGGCTGATAACAACTGTTTCAGTCTTTTCGATTGTGCTTTGATAAATGCATGACTCTAATGCTTGCATACTACAATTGAGCAGGTGAACAGAGTATTTCCTTCTGATTTTTTTTCACCCTGCTCAATTCCATTGCTGCACAATAGCTAAGTAAGATGCATTGTTATTTTAATTTCTTGGCTTTGTGTACTGGCTTCAAAGTTTTGTAGGGAATAGCACCAGGATTGTTCCTTAAGTCCCAAAATAGTTCAGAATAAGTAGTATAGAAGCTTATTACAGACTTACGTAGTATTAAAAATGTATGTATGATAGATGATGGTCTGGTATACATACATATACTTGCAGTAACTCACCTAAAAATAATAGAATTCCTAGAAAAGAAAATAATTAGGTTGAACTTAATATCAGAAAAAGATTGACAAAACTTTCTGTCAGTGAATTCCTGCTTTTTTGACACAGGAAAATGAAGTAAAATAATGCAGTCTTAAAAATAATCTTTTAATGTGCACCTTTACATTATAGGAGACTTTTGATTTGGAGAAAAAAAACAAAACTCACACCTTAATTTTGCTGCATTGTTGCAAACTCTATGAAAACACTTACCCTAATTCTAATTGAAATATACCATATATATCACTGCAATTTTTCTAAATTTGTTTACATAAGTGTTCTACATTTGGCTTTCAGCTGTATATCCTAGAACAATAGGCATTTCTATTCATATGAGCCAAATCTGTCTCTGACCTATATCATTATAAAGGTGATAAATGTATAATAACCATTGTCTTCTAAGCCACTTATTTAACAAGCCTTTATGTCATGTAAATGCTCACTCTGAAGTTTTGTAATTACTTTGTGAGTAGATGCTTTGTTGTACTACGTGTGTTGCAAGATGGAATTTTAGTTGCATGCCAGTGTTTGAACAGATGTGAAATAGAATATATGTTAAACTAAAAATGTATTGTGAAAAATATACTTAGAAGTGTGTCTCTGGGTTTTGTGTTTTGTTGTCTATTAGAGGACCATCTGTTGTGGATTTGTTTCTTTTATATGTGGTAATAAAGGCATAAACTTGAGTCTGTGTTTCATAATGCAACAAGATGTAGAGCACTTCATGTTTTTCTGATACAGGGCTTGATGGCAATATGGGGTCTTTAAATCATCTTGCCAACCAATTCACTGGGAAATGCTCCCAATGGATCCTTTCTCATTCTGAATCTCAGAGGAACAATGCGTACTAATGACCACTAGAAGAGTGAGTGAAATGGTGACTAAAGTAAAGTTATCAGAGAATTCTTATTTGGTCATGAAATATGGAATGTTTTTGACTGAGATTTCCTTACACTGAATTAATATGCTGCTCAATTTTCTAGCACAGAAAGGAAAACTGAGAGCAATGCAACACAAATAAATAATAACAGTGTTTCTCTTGTTCTTGTCCTCCTGCACTATAATCTTACACATTATTACAGTCTGTCCACAATCTTTAAAGATTTAAATGTCCCTGATTTTTCCCCCTGTTGAATATGTTTAAATGAACTTGCTTTTCTCATCAAGTGTGTATTTTTAAATAAAACTGACAAACAGCTACCATTATCAACAGTTAGTTGATATGCCTGAAATCCAAGATATCAGAGTGCAAAATTATTTCTGATCAAGCACAGTAATTTTTGTTTTCATATTCTGAAGATTTGAATCACCATAATAGGGGTCTCTAACCACATAGTTATAGAACAGATTGAAACAGCTTCAAATCTTTGTTTGTGTAAATAAGACCTTAAATAGTTCAGTACTGATTTTAGGCTACATGCACTTTATTTTATTAACTGTTGGATTGTCTAAGTACCTTCAGTAAATAGAGTAAAATCTTTTGAGAAATAGTCAAGCCAGGGCTATACTCAGGCAAATGTCACCCTCTTCTTCAAAATAAGTAAGAAGGAGGATCCAGAGAACTACAGGCCAGTCAGCATAGCCTCAGTCCTAGGAAGACTTTGGAGCAATTTTTCCTGAAATTATGTCTAGGCACATGAAGGAAAGGAGTTCGGGAGCAGTCAGCATGGATTTTCGAAGGGCATACACTACTTGATGAACTTGATGGTTTTCCATGATGAGATGACATACTGAGTGAATAAGGGGAGAACATTGGATGTTGATTTTAGAACTGAAGGATGTTATAAAGAAATCTCCATGCATTGTTTTAAATTTTAATAAAACACTTTTAAAGTCTTGATCAAGTGAACATCATTACTAGAACTTAAAAATAAATTATGTTTTCTTTTCAAATAAATTACCCACCATATCCAAATTCAGATTTTATCTTATATTTAGCTAAAGATCTGAAAATATTCCAGCATAACAACACAACACACGCTTGTTCCAATATTCCACTTTTGATTTGTTTACCCATGCATTTTCATATTGTGGACAGTTATTGGGGCTATCTGTATCCCTTTTAGTTTTTAAATGTAGAACAGATTCAGTTGCCCTCCAGAAAACTGTTGAACATAAATTTGAACTGATATTCATCTACGTAGATTATTCATTTTCTTCCTTGAATGTTTAGAAATCCTTTCATTCTGACCTTGAAATAAGAAAGTATTTATAACAATTTTAATTTAAGATGAATTTACTAAACTGGAGCATGATTTACTAATGATATGAAGCATATACAATTTAAGAAAGGTTCTGTTATGGCCCCCTGGTGCACCATTTAAAATGTATATCAATCTTGAAGATTACAGAAACAATCAGAGCTTTACAGAGCTATAGTCTTCATTAGGATAGAAAGCATTATTAATGATATGCTACTTAATTTGCTCTTTCACTTACTCTTTTGATCTTCATGCAGTGCTGAAAAGGTCAGTTTTAACACAAAGTTACTTTGAAAGATTCAGAGGATATGTGTTAATGGGTGGAGATGCTGATGTGAGCAGCCATAAATGTTAGAAGGGAAAAATTACTGAAGAAAAAAAATGCCTGTTCAAAAATACCAACAGAGAAATTGCCTGTGAGCCTGGGAACTAGGCTTGAGAACCAGAAACGTCCTTGAAAAGTGCAACTGGCATCTTTGAAGTACAGCTGGGTACCTAGAAATGAGAGACATTCTGAGATACCATCCGTAAGTGTAGAAACAAAAAACTATAATGGCAACTTATCATCTCAAAAAGTGGAAACAGTCTGGAAAAATAAAATTGGTCTGAAAGAACAGAAAATATCATCATCTCTTGGATGTTATAGGTGAAAAATTAAAGTTAACAGCATCTATTGGCTGTTCAAAGTGGTGATGTCCTATGCCCTCTCATGTCTCTGTAATATAAAAAGGACTTAATTTTTATTCAAAATCTTCTCTCTCTGAGAACTTTCTATGCTATGTATACTTTTTCTTTCTTAAAGAAGCTGAATTCCACATGAACTTTTTATGAGATCTTGGAGCTTCACGGGGGATGCCTGGCTGACTCCAGATTCTGTAATGCAAATCAACTCTGAAGTGCAACTGAAGTCTGTTACTTTACTGGTCCTCCTCTGGACCCACTTCTGGGGTCAGACTGGCTTGTTCTTCCACATCTGCAATGGTGGGGTTCCCCTCTGGAATCAGTTTGTCCTCCCCTCTGGGATGTTTTGGCCCCTTCTGAAATGTAATTCCCTTGATATTGGTATTATATATCCATATAAATGATCTACCATAAGCATATTTGCTGCTATATTATTGTAAGCTGCTTTAGTAATGATAAGTTTGTAGTAACCTGTAAGAGTATATACCTACTTCGTTGTTGCTGTTATTGGTTGTTACTATACGATTGGTGTCTGTTATTATTAAATGCTGTCATACTATTGATTGACACTATAATATAGATGGCTAATAGTAATTTCTAACAGCTTAAGTTATATTGCCTCTATTAATCATAGATATACTTGTCAGTGGTTATTTTTGTGATAGTTTACATGCTATTGGTGATTTTCGTGGTATTTGTTCTAATCTGTAATAATGTAGAGAAATTCAGAGGATAGATACCTCCGTGTTCTTGTGTATTAGAGAATCCTACAAAGCCATGATTGTGATCTCTACACACCTGCAGGCTGGGTAACCCTCTAGGTCATGACAGAAGCAAAGGCAAATAGACAGAATTCTGCTTTTGTTATCAACTTCAGACTGGAATTCCCTACCCAAAGAAAATAAGGATAAAAATTTTAGCAATTGATTCATAGAAAATACTTCTATGAGTTTACACCTGTCACTTAATTACTGCTTATGACTTATTCAACCATCAAGTGCTAAAAAGGGTTAAAAGACTTGATATAAATTAGAACCTTTAACACTGTTTTTAAAAGAGTGACTCAAGAGAGGATACTTTTAGGCATAAAATAGAATTTAACCATTGCCATCTCTTTCCTTTAGTATTGTCATGGTTTTAGCTGGGATAGTTAATTTTCTTCACTGTAGCTAGTATAGTGCTGTAGTTTAGACTTGGTATGAAAATAATGTGATAACACACTGATGTTTTTAGTTGTTGCTAGGTAGCGCTTACACTAGTCAAGGACTTTTGCAGCTTCCCATGCTCTGCCAGGTGCACAAGAAGCCGGGAGGGGAGGGGATACAACCAAGAGAGCTGATCTGAATTGGCCAAAGGGTATTCCATAGCATGTGACGTCATGCCCAGTATATTAACTGCGGGGAGTTGGCCGGGGGAAGGCGCGATCGCAGCTCAGGGACNATAATTAAACTGTTCTTATCTTAACCCAAGGGTTTTCTTTTTTTTGCTCCTCCGATTCTCTCCCCATCCCACAGGGGTGGGGGGAGTGAGCGAGCGGCTGTGTGGTGCTTAGTTGCTGTCTGGGGCTAAACCACAACAAGTATTTACGGTCAAAAAGAATTTAAACTGTAGCTGAGCTGCGACATGTAACCTGCCTAGATGATGTGGCTGTGGCATTGTGTCAGCCTGTAAGTAGTAGAGAAACAGAGTTTATGAAACAAAAACTAAGCAGAAGCAATAACTGCCTTTTTATGAGGGGACTGTATCTGTTACCTCCAAAAAATGATGGAAGCTGTTCTTATTTCAGAATCATGGTAGCTAAAATTACATCCAGAGCTGAAATAGCAGGTGTAAATGGTAAGCAGAAAAGGAACTGTTGTGCCCTTAAGGCAAGCACAAATATGGAACTTTGTAGTCTTTTTACTGAGGATTTTCAATTTTCATGTAAGGAATAAAAAAATTAGAATTAAAAATAACTCATGATGTGGACAGTTTCAGTGGACAGAATGGTAATAATGACAGCTGTTATTTGATATTTGGCTATACCAGAAATAAATTAATATATTTTCTTTACAAGGTTCTTTACTAGCTACTTGCTATTTTTACCTTTTTTCAGGAAAAGCTTTGGTTTTGTTTTTTTTTTCATTTGTTCATTTGTTTATCTCAGATTATATGTGACCTCATTTTGGAAGATGAGTAAATATGGATATGACTAAATATAAATAAGAACTTAAAAAGTCTGCATTTAGATGAACAATTTGAAAAGGTATATGAATTATCTGTTAGTTTTTGATTACAGGGAAAAAAATTTGTAGTAAATATCAGAAGTTCTATGCCCAAATTTAAAAGATGCTTTTGTTTGCAGGGCTTAACTAGCTTTTTAAAATTTATGGGTATAATTTTGTTCTTTGTTGGTGTTATGGAGAAGTCTGAAAATCATTTCTAAATAAACCACTGGAATTTGAGGGTCAGGTTTTAAATTTCAAAGAAAATCCAGTTCAGGACTGAAATCATTTGACTGAGAAAGTCACTGTGTAGAATGCAGCATCTAACATTTTGCATTTCAGTGACTCTGGAAGTAGATGCATCACCTGCCTTCCAACTTCTAAGATGCAGCAATAACATGCTTTCCTACTGAGCCAGAGTAGATTACATCTTCAAGGCTGAGTCAGTATTTGAAGTCCTTTGTGGAACTCTGAAAAAGGCACCAAGAAAAGCAATCCCTAGTGTATCTTCAAAACTACAAACACTGTGTATGTGGCACTGTCTTAAGCACATTCTCCAGAAAAAACCCCAATGTTTTATTGCTGGTGTCTATGGTGACTCTTCCTTTGAAAAAAAGGCAGCAGTTTTCAAACAGGATATAGGATGTGTTATAGCTCATCAAAATTCAGATGTTATGTCTGATGAGGAAGTAATGTTTCAGATGTATTTTTGATAATGACACTAGTAGAACTTAAAGTGGTCTCACTGTGACAGGTCTCTTGTATGAAAATAAAATTTTGTTGGTTTCCAACATCTCCCAACTGGTACAACTTGTCTAAATGCATATTTAATATATATCTGATACTTTTAGAGAGAAGGGAGGAGTCATTTTCAACACGCAGCAGCAGAAAATCTAAATGTACTATTTGAACACTACTGCCTCAATATGTGAACTTCTTTAGAGAAATGATAAAATGCAGCTGGGTCAGGAATGGCAGAAAAGTGATGTTAATCCCCAGTTATGAACACCAGATTATGATTCAGATATGTTCAGATTATGAACACCAGATTACCAAAAGCAAATATTCAAAAATACAAAGTTAATGAAGTCCATTGCATTTTTTTCTCCTGAAATATATAGAAACACCTATAAGTAGAATTATAAAAAAGCATTTAGTCACTAATTTCTTGTTTTGGTGTTTCTGTGTAAAATGTGTGCCTCTAATCTGCAACCACCTAGACATACCTAATATACTTATAAAATCTACATCAGTTTCCTGAGGATCTGAATTCCTTTTTTTTATCATACTCATAGTCAGGGTGTTGAGCAGGTGTCTACAGTTCAGATACATTAGCATATTCTTGTTTACAAAACCAGTTTCAGTGGGCATTTCAGTGTTTGGTTCATTCATAGGGTAGCAGAGAAAGGACAGTATCATATCATCTAAATTGGATTGTTTAAAAGTCTGAATCAGTCTAAATCTGAGCTTCCCTCTCTGAGAATCCTTTATAGTCAAAGGCAACAAGCCAGCAGCTCTAGAGGAACGTTTATGTATCCAGTCTTAGCTATATCAACATGAAGTGAATACTTTCTAGAGGTATATATACTGACTATAAACAAAACCTAGGGTGCCTAGATCAGGCATTGTGTGCCCAATATGCACAGATGAATCCAACCCTTACCGCTTCTACAGAAAATAAGAAGTTCAGATTATTTTTCTTTTTTCATAGAATCATAGAATATCCTGAGTTGGAAGGGACACACGAGGATCATTAACTCCTGACTCCACACAGGGCAACCTGAAAGTTAAACCTAAATCTATCTAAGAGCATTGTCCAAACACTTCTTGAACACCTACAAGCTTGGGGCCATGACCACTTCCCTGGGGAGCTTGTTTCAGTGCTTGACCACCCTCTCAGTGGAGGTCCCTGACACAGCCTTAAGCCATTCCCTCACATCCTTTCACTGGACACCAGAGAGAAGCGAACAACACCTCTCTCTCTACTTCCTCTCATGAGGAAGCTGTAGACAGCAATGTCACCCCTCAGTTTCCTCTTCTCTAAGCTGAACAAACCTAGTATCCTCAGCTGCTCCTCATAAGTCATGCCCTCTAGTCTTTTCACCATGCTTGCTACCCTCCTATGGCAACATTTTGATATTTTTGTATCCTTCTTATATTGTGGAGCCACAAACTGCACAAAGCATGCAAGGTGAGGCTGCAACAATGGTGAGTATTATGGGACAAGGTCATGGATGGAGTGAGAATGGACTTCAGTAGTAAGAGAAGCAAAAATATACTTTATTGATATAAAACAGTGAGTTAACAAAGTACAAAAGTAAGTGCAACAGTGCTTTAATAAAATTCATTGGCAAGCTGTGCTGGTTTCGGCTGGGATAGTTAATTTTCTTCATAGTAGCTAGTATGGGGCTACATTTTGGATTTGTGAGAAAAAGAGGATTGATAATACAGAGATGTTTTAGTTGTTGCTAAGTAGTGCTTACACTAGTCAAGGACTTTTTCAGCTTCCCATGTTCTGCCGGGTGCACAAGAAGCTCGGAGGGGACACAGCTGGGACAGCTGACCCCAACTGAGCAAAGGGATATTCCATACCATATGATGTCGTGCTCAGTATATAAAGCTGGGGGAAGAAGGAAGGGGGGGACGTTCGGAGTGATGGCATTTGTCTTCCCAAATAACCATTATGCATGATGGAGCCGTGCTTTCCTGGAGATGGCTGAACACCTGCCTGCCCATGGGAAGTAGTGAATGAATTCCCTGTTTTGCTTGCTTGAGTGTACGGCTTCTGCTTTCCCTATTAAACTGTCTTTATCTCAACCCAGGAGTTTCCTCATTTTCTGATTCTGTCCGCCATCCCATTGTGGGGGAATGAGCGAGCAGCTGCGTGCTTGGTTGCTGACTGGGGCTAAACAATGACACAAGGTACACTTGATTATTTACTGCATAGAAGACAGGGTCAGACAAAACAGTCAGGGAGACCCTCCTGTTGAGTCATGCATTTCAGAAAGGACCCTCTTGCTTTCTAAGCTCCTTCTCAGAGAGAAGTCTAGGTGCAGCTGGATCCAATCCTAGTCCTAGACTTAGTCAATGGTTTATGTCTAAAGGGTTATATACATGCAATCAATCCTTTATACCACTTAGCTAAGATTTCAAAATTTAGCATGCTATTAGTCAGTTACAGAGAATCTGTTGTGACAAGGAATCTCTCAACCTTGAGTAGTAACTTTGAGAGGCGTCCCTACTCAAAGAGAGATCCTGGTGTGCAGCCCACTGCTGTGCAGGAGAGCTTAAAGGGCTCTTGGGCTGCTCATGATTTATGGGGGTAAGATGTTTGACTCATAGTCATATTTGCATACCAACCACAGATTTTAGTTTCTTCACTGTGGTTAGGTGGGCGCATTGCCAATAGCCCTTCGGTATTGTGTTGTTATCTGTCTCCTGAATCCACTTTGTGCCAGATGGCTAGATTTGAGCAGGGTTATGGGAGATAAAGGTTGGGGGGGGAGGAGCAAGAGGGGAGGCCAGGAGCACACCGTCACAGATAATCACTTCTTTCAACTGCTTAGCTATATTGTGCTTAATGCACCCCAGGGTATGGTTGGCTGACAGGCTTTTGGCTGCCAGGGCATGCTGTTGACTGATATTGAACTTACCATCAGCCAAAACCCCCTTTCTGCAGGGCTGCACTCTGGGTTCTTGTCCCCCAGTCCAGAAGTACATCCAGGATTACAGTGACCCAGGTACAGAATCTAGATTTCTCCTTATTAAATTTCATACAGTTGGTGATTGCCCAGCACTCTAATCTATCAAGATCTCTCTATAAGGCCTCTCAAGAAAATTGATTCCCTCAAGGGACTCAATGGCTCCTTCCTAATTTAGTATTGTCAGCAAACTCACTTCATGTGCACTCAACTTCTGTGTCCGGGTCATTGATAAAAACATTGAAGAGAACTAGCCCTAAAACCAAGCCCTGGGGAGTACCGCTAGAGACTGACCACCAGCCAAGTGTTACCTGTTTTGCTACAACTCTTTGAGCCCGACCCTTGAGCCAGTTGTTCACCTACCATATTGTTTACAGGTCTATCTGTATGCTGGACATTTTTCCCAGAAGATTACTCTAAACGACAGTATTAAAAGCTTTGCTAAAATGTCTCAAAGCCCCTCCCCTACATCCACTGTCTCCCCTTCATCTATTAGATAGGTAACCTTGTCATAAAAGGATATAAAGTTAGTAAGGCATAACTTTCTTTTCATGAACCCAGTAAGCTTTGACCGATGACTGCATTGTCTTTCAAGTGTTTTTCAGTAACTCCCAGAATAATCTCTATAATTTTACCAGGCACTGAAGTGAGACTGACAGGACTATAATTATCAGGGTTTTCCTTCTTGCCCTTCTTAAAAATTGGAATAATATTTGCTAGCTTCCAGTCAACTGGGACCTCTCCAGATTCCCAAGACCACTGATAAATAACTGAGACGTGTCTCGCAATAACATTGCTCAATTTTCTCAGTTCCCCTGAATAAATCTTAGCAGGGTCTGTAGACTGTGCATTCAGTTGCAGCAGCAAGTCCCACACAAGTTAAAAGTCAGTTGTGAGTGTATCACTCTCCCAGTCACAGTCCTCCAATCCAGGGCTCTGGGGGTCCCAGAGCCCATCACTGGATTTAAAGACAGAGGCGAAGGTGGCATTAAATGTCTCTGCTTTATCTTCATCCCTGTTAGTGTAGTGACCAACCTCATCAAGTAACGGACCAATGTTTTCTTCAGTCCTCCTTTTGCTGTTAACATACTTTTAGGAGCTTTTTTTTTTCTCTGAGGAGATTTTTATTTTCTTTGAAAATTAATCTATACTTCTTCTATGACAGACTTTATGATGGATAGTTAAGTCCGTTTAAAAATTGTTATTTTGAAATTCCGGATAAAACAATGTTCTGTACTTATGAGCTTGAAATCTGGAATATGCAGCAGCTTGCATAGATGTATAGAATATACTGACACACCAGACATATGCAGTTTTTTAACTGAGTTGCTGTACTGCTGAGCAGTTTTGGCAGCAGCTACAAAAGCCACAACTAAAACCTCTCCTGCAGTCTCCAACTGCTTTAGGAAGAGAATGGAGAAAAGAACAAAAAGCACTATGGCAAGATTGCACAGCTGTTTCAGGAAGGACATTTATTTAGAATAGTTTCATTTTGGGATCTCAAAACACGCATGACTGGATGAATAATGTGTATGTATGAACAATGTGTGTCTTACAAGGATCTCTGTTTCTTGACATATTTTAAATTTGTTACCAGAAAGAAAGAAAAGGGTAAAGCAAAGGAGAACTCACATGTCTGTTCTGATGCACCTGGCCATTTTAATTTGGAATCTCACTGCTCAGAAAATTGGTATAAAATCAAACTGGTATAACAAATCAACAATCAGTCTGTTGTAGAAATATGTACTATTGCTCAGAGAACTGTTGCCCTGTACTTTAAGATTTGCCTGTCTCCAAGAAATTATTAAGGATTTTATTTGCCTGCCATTACTGGACAGAGATTCACATCTGAACAAGTTGTCATTAACCAGCTCTGTGAACAGAAATATTTCTGTGACAGAAATTCATTCATGAAATTAAAATCTTATATGTTTAAGGTAAATTTAATTTTAGTTCAAGGGCCTCTACTTGAACTAAATAGATCAAGTTTTCCCATTTTCTGGGGACAGAAAACAAGCTGACTGTTCAGATTGATTTAAGTTTATTCTGAATCAGATTTTTGTGTACCAATGACATCTCACCTGTTAGTCCTGTCTTTTTGCAAGGCATCATTTGTCCCACAGTCTTATATATCCTCTTTGTACATGGTGGTATTTCAACTGAAGCAAGGGTCTCTGCCAGGAACTACTCCTAGGACTGTGTCCATCTGACTGCTGTCAGAGGTCTCTGTTTTGCCTTTTGACACCTGTGAAAAGTTCTATTTTTTAATGTGACGTTAGGTGAAAACATACTGAGATATTGTATTTCAGGATTTCTCTTTAATTCTTTTTCCACCTTTAAACTAAACAAAAATAAAAGGCAATAAGGAACAGTATGGGAGCAAATAATTATGTATGTCATATCTGGTAGTG
>WEKW01022991.1:192521-209027 GCA_013389905.1 Sula dactylatra | reverse complement strand
TCCTACATTTTGTCTCCTGATTAAATATTCTACATGTTTTTAGATATTTACTAACATCACAGATAGTTTTTTCATTCTTCAAGCAGTATGACTATTGAAAAGTTGGATCTTTTAGCTTAAAAGTTGCCATTAATACATGGCTTTGGGTCTATTTTTGATCTATACCCTAGCTATAGTTTTCTTTAATAGGTTCCCCCAACTCACGTTCACTTTGGGGCACTTAGTGGCCAGATTGTTAAAAGAATGCAGTAACGGAAAAAGTTGCCACTGAGGTTGATGGCAGATGCTGAATGCTTAATAAGCAACAAAATCAGATTTCTGTTTTTGAAAATCTTGACCCCTCTGCTTGTACAGCTGGATCAACATGGTGCTAAGCACTCTGTTTCCATTTTGGTGATCACTTGTGCCTAAACTGAGAAGCAATTACTGGACTCAATGCAAATAATTACATGCCTGAAATACACGTTTAAACGCTGAATCAAGACAAGAGTGCTCAGGACTTTGTTGGACTTTACTCACTTGTGCTCCTGGGATTTCCTAAAATTAAGCAGGGGATCCCTGGCGAGGGTGTGAGAGTGTCCCCAAAACCTCACAGAAGCCAAAGGAAAGGGGCCCATTTAAGTAAATGGAAATACTCAGTCATTCGAATGGACTTTGGATCCTGTCCCAAATAGGTTTATTAATTCTTGGGAGCACTTCCTGTACAGCAAGAACTTCCTCTTGCAAAGCAATATATTGCTACATGATTGTTAAAAAAGAAAATTATGGCAAGTTGGAGGCTCATCAGAAGAAAAATTATTAGCTTTTTATTATGCACATGTGCGTGCGCACACACAATTTTTTATCAAGTAAGCACTTTATTTTTTCAGGGTTTTTGCCTACATCTGAATTTGTGCTTCAGGGCTTTCGAAACATCATTTATATGAATTGATTTGGGACAAAATCCAGTGGACTGGCTTAAAATATTGAAGGGAGTTTTGCCAAGGGCCTTACTGTCTGCACATGAAGTTATGGTTCTTCAGTGCAGAAAAAATTATCTGTTTTCATTTTTAGGCATGTCATACCCGAACTGGCCTGAGGAGAGCCCCGTTCCACTCACAAGATTCGATGGCACTAACTCTGTGTTTTCAAGATATGCAAATGATAGTGTATATGCTAACTGGATGGTTTCACACTCAGCGGCAAAATTTATGGACAAGTTTGATAGTTAAAATTTTCTTTGTGAAAGGTAATGGACTCCTGAGGGGAACAAAGATGCAAAGAATGGAAAGTCCATTGGCTCGTTCTTTGTACAATCAACAACAAACTTTTGAATTGGCAAACCCTTTTATTGGTAGTTTCTAAAGTGTGTTATTCATGCTGAAGACTATAGTTGGTGATTTCCCCTTTCAGAAAACATATCAAGCTGGATAAGAGTTGTAGTTCCAGTACTTCTTTCTAGATTGCCATTTTGCATATGGTTCCATTTGGCAACTTCTTACTGCAAATGGCCCCGCACTTCATTCTCGCTGTTTTTTTAGACTAACCATCCTGTGCTACAGCTTTCTTGGATGGGAAAATGTACTTGAACTGCTACTTTTATAGTGGCTGTTAGCATACGACCACTTGATCTAAGCAGGAAGCACAAACAATATATGGAAGGGAGGGGGGAAATGGGCTCCCAAATTACTGAGCTTGCTATCAAATGAGAAGCGTTACAATGATGTTGGCACTAACAAAGCCTGTATCTTGGTTTGGAAGCAAACATTAAGTAACTCAGTAGAGGACTTGAGATTCAACATTTGAAGTCTTGTAAAATGTATTGTCTTGTCTTAATGAGAAGAGAGTTTGTTTTATTAGTCTTAACTTCTCTTACCTTTAGCACAATGGAGATAAATTTGATACAAGATAAGCTGTATAGACTGATGGCAATCAAGAGTGTTCATCTGACGCAATTTACTTTCCATCACCTACATCTTACTAATGTTAAAACGTACAATCTCGTACGACCATAATTCCTCTTATGAGTTCAAAATAGACTGTACAGGATTTTTAGATGGAATTCCAGTAAAGAGATTTTGTTTGCAGTCATGTTCACTGAGTTGGAGCCCTCCTCTCAGCTGCAAATTGGATACACTGCCATGCACAGGACACGGCCATGACCTAGCTCCAAATAAACCTACTACCTTGAAAGTCATGAGTAAACAATACTTGCACAGCAAAATTCATCTAAAACTCTACTGTTAATGAAACTATTCAAGGAAAATGTCGTCGGAATTTGTTAAGGTGAAATATTAAAATGTTGTGCTTACAACACTGACCTGATATTTGGGAGAATGATCTGACTGTGGGTTATGTGTTCTGTGTGGAAGAGTAAATGATCAGCACTACTTTTGCCTTTATTTGTAATCTAACATGGTTAAAGATAACTTTTTGTTTGCTACAAATGTTGGGACGTAAATCCCGAGTGACTCGTTGTTAGCGTTGTGACGGTTATTCTAAATAATCCAGTTCTACCAAAGCTTGCTCCTGTCACTTACAATCCAATTTAGCTGTTTTCAGATGTTGTTTTGTGTATCAACTTTATGTTTCCATTAAAGTCTGTGATTTCACAAACAAGAGAGTCAGACTGCCAAAACCCGCACACAGATTTTCATTTTACAAAAACTGGGATATAAAGTGCTGTGTTGGAATTTAAACACCTTCACTGTTGGATATCATACTTGATCCTGGTTTCGGACAAGCACAAAGCGTAGTGACTTTTTCTTTGTACAGACATTTGCTGCGTTGTGTAATGCTTTTGTACAGTAAACAGATCCAGCTATGTATACAGAAGGGGCTCAGCTGTGATATAACGGTGAGTTCCACTGGCACGATGACACAGCTGTCAGAATGCACACTTTTAAAATAAATGGCACTGAAAATTAAGCCCATTATATGGGCTTTTTTTTTCTACTGAGAGTTCTATGAAAAAAGGAGAGAAAAATGGCACTTGTAACTTTTTGCTTTGTCCAGTCCTTTTCCTGTATTTTATGTCTGTAAATGGGAATTCTTCATTTGCCATGAGTAATCAACGCATCAAGAGTCTTTGGGCTATTCTTCCTTAAATTAAGAATTTATTTTTGTCAGCTCTCTTCAGCAACAGTATTAAACTGGGAGATGTGAAGCGCCCAGTTTCTAACCTGAAAAGCCCTGCAACGACATGGCTGTACAGTAGGTGAGTGGGATAGTAAGTGATGCTGAAATAACTGGTAGATGCAGAAAGTATCGTGTATTTCAGACTTCCAGCGTGAGTCAATGTTGTTTCAACCATCAATTCCTGTGAATAATTTCACTAATAGTTATTGACACCTATGTTACCAGACATAGATTCTGCATATAAAGCACATACATAGTTCATAATTACGGTTGCCATACACAACTACCTGCATTAAGTGCAGCTTAATGAATAATTCTTAGCAAGTGTTTCCTAATCCAACTAATTTTGACTCCCTTCCTGCTCATGAATGCTGGTAACAAATAGATTATTATTTTCAAGTATTAATTCATAATATGAAAGCTTCTTATATCCTCTGTGTACACTATTTTTGTAAATATTTCCCTTGAAGTGTTTCGTACTTGTTCTGTGTTGCCGTTAGTCGGAACGGTGACAATCTTGTTTTAGCTCCCCGTTAGAGAGTAAATGTACTTCCCATGTGGGGGAAAAAAGTGATACTGCAGGCGATTATTTCCATCAGTGCCAGAAATACTTATGCACTTGGTTGCCCTGAGGAAAGTGAAGTTGAAGGGAACAAATGACTCACTTAAATATACAGATTGGAGGGAATAACGTTCTAAAAATTTCTGCCAGCCTTTTCTAAATATCTGCAGAGATGACGTGGTTTACCTGTCTGTGCTTTGCGTTGTGACAGATGGGAGAGAGGGTGAATCTTACGTGTCCTTCTAGTCATTACAACAGCACAAGGAAGTTATTGTAATATTCATTTCTACAAACTCTTCCAGAGGTACGATACTCAAAATCTGCTGTGAGGTTGCAGATTTTAATCTGCAGACATTAGCCTGTTTCATATAATAGAAATTTTTAAAAATCTTGGCGTGTGAATATGAGGTACATAATATTTAAATCCTGTGGTTTTATCTACAATTCGTCATGCAAAATGTGCGTGAATCTCTATGGTACGCTCAACTGGACCTGTTTTAAGTAATTCTCAAAAATGTACAGTAAAGGCAAGTTTCTATTCCTTGATGTTTTATAATCAATCTTACATGAATAATACAAGCCTCAAAATATATCTAAAGAGGATATTTCTACTGTACCTTTTGAAAGTTCAGAAAAAAATTACTTATAATTTTGAAATGCTTTGTTTCAAAACCAGCCCACCTAAAAGCCCCGCGTCTCTCACTGCAGCTACAATGGTAAATTTGTGACAGAATGCTGGAGATGACGTTCAGCAGCACCAGCTCCTAGGTAGCACCAGGCAACGTTCCCCATAAACAAGGTGCAGATTGTCCACAGTGAGTTGAATGGTTTGACTTTTTCAGCCTAAGCTGTCTTTCTGAAAAAGAAACCCTATGATTGCCTTAGGATGTATAAAAGTATGTAAAATATTAATAGGGAAACCTAAGACATTCAAATCCACTGCATCTAACTTCATATCATTTCAGTAGCCCCTCTGAAGTTAGTGGGATTGTTCATGAATAAATTATTCATAAACATCTGCTGGTCTAAAATCAAATATCCCAATAGTCTGCTAGTAAAAGTACAAAAAATCTTATCAAAATATGGACAAAATAGCAATAGCCTGGGCCTACCCACCCCCAGCACAATATTGTAACTTGTCTATAGAGGAGCAGTATTTAGAAGGAGGTGCTAGACACCAGAAGACAGGTAAGCACAAATGTATCTCTAATGTATATCTAGAAGAGACAGTGGATGAAATATTTTTGAGTATTTATCAAGTTCTTCAGCAGAGATGAGTTGTTCATGTAAGCCGCGTTTCATGTTTATTTCACATTTCTAATTCTTTGGGACAGCGACCTGCGTTTTCCAGTTACGATAGAAAGATATGTATACTCTTAATGCATTTTGAGAAGATTAATAGTTCCTCTCTTTTCATGGTGTGTTTTTTGGTTTTATCTGGTTTTATACAGGTTTGCATGGTATGTCAACACAACAAATTTCTTGCTAAAAACGTATTTCTTTGAGCTGTTATGAAAGTTCATTTTGCTGATAACGTTCTGAAATTAAGTAAAAAGGTTTTGCCTACCTGAGTACAGACAAGTACACCTCCCCTTAAGCTCATCTGAAATAATTAGCTCCCTACTTTGTGCTAATACGGTACATTTCATAATAATGCAGCTTCATCTCACCTGGAAGCTGTTTCATATGGATTACAGGCCAACCCAAAATGGTACAAGCAATTTAAGAGCGTTGCAGTTGTATTTTACATGTCAAGAAATAACTTTCCAAGTCTCTCTATTAGAAAAGAGAATGAAAGAAAAGTGCGTTCATCTCCTAGGTAGTTAAAAACATTAGTAACTTTTGGAATCAATGACAATGTAATGATTGTTGTCGTTAGGTATGAGACCGAGAGTTTGATTCTATCCTTGCTGACATAAGCAAATGTGTATTAACATATAAAATAACTGGTTTAAGTGCATTTTTACCTTGCCATGAGGAAAAGCTTTCCATTTAACCAGCTAAGCACAGAGGTTTATAGAGGTTCAAACTATTACACTGATAGCAAGTAATGTGCATATTTTGAATAAATAGTGATGTTTACAGTAGGTGTTTCTGTTTGTTTGTGGTTTGTTTTTTTTTTTTTATTGGCTCCCAAATATTAAAATGGATTGGGTTTTCACAAAGCATTCAGCTTTGACCTAGGTCACCTCCCTGATAAACCTCTGCTGATTTTAATGCAGAGAAAGTATAGCCAGTGGGCAAATCTTGACCCAAAGTATCAATATAAAAAGATGCTTATTTATTATATACACAGTATTGGTGTAGTGGAAAGAACCACTAGTTGCATGGTAAGAATTACTGAATATGTCTGTGTAGATACAGTGTTTTAAACTGTGAGGAGTAAGGTATGAGGGTAAAAGTAGTCACTCTGCCCGCCTAGTCTGTAGTTAAGGGGCAGGTCCCATCAGCCTGGTACCTGCAGAACTCCCCATGGGAAGTCAGGTTAGCCCTGAGTTTTGTGTAAAATTCCTCTTGTATTTACAGGATGACATACAAATAAAGGATAAAGTTGGAGGCTTGAGGGGGGAAAAAAAAAAAAGCTGATATATCAGCTTCATTTTCTCACCCTCTCTGCAAGAGATTGTTATGAACAGAACCAGATATTACAATTATTTTTTAACTTCAGAAATGTGTTGGCATGCTCCAAAAGACAAATAGAGGTCCCCTGCTGGAAAGCATGCCCACTGTAGCAGGACTAGGTTTTTAAGTATTTCATAATCTCCTCTAAGTGGAGGGCAGAAGAGAATGTAAGCCAACACATCTAGAGCCTTAGTTTTAGAATTATGTTTGCAAAATAATTTATTATTGAATACTGCAGGGACATATGATTGTAATCTTTCGCAGCACTGATGCCAAAACTAGTGGAGTTACTGCATACCACATTAGCACTACATCTGTTGGACAGCGAGTCAACAGATGACTGCAAGCAGCAGATATGTGTGGTCTCTTTCTTCTCTGCTGTCATCCCACTGTTCCCTTACTCCCCGTTTGATCTGATCTGGGTAGGGACATGGATTTGCCCACAGGAGACTTTTCCATATGCTGAAGTCTGCAGGGGCAGAAGGATTTGAGATGGTGAGGAGACGGGGACCTCTTCCTCTGTTCATGTTCTGCAGGATGGGGTTCCCTGCCTCCTCAGTCCTGAAGCCTGTGAACGGACAAGCTACTGACCGGACAGAGCTGGCAGAAGACAAACGTCCTGTCTCCCAGGCACAGGCCATGCAGAAGGTGTCATGTGAGGGCTCGTCGGGAAGCGCAGGACTAGTCTCGCTCTGACATTCATAAACCCTGCAATGGAACAAAAGCAATCTGCAGTTAAAGAACGGAACGGAGGTTCACTTAAAAAGTACAGTCCAGATCTGAACTGAGAAGTTAATGTACGTGTATCCCCTCACGTTAAGAGAGAGTTGGTACTTAATAAACAGCATGGTTTATGATTGTATACACCCAGAGCTGTGAGGTTGTTATGAAAAGAGAAAGTTATCTTTATATCCATAGGGTTGTAGCTAACACATCTCCTCCCACACAAAGCTGTAGCTGTTAACACCCCTTGGCGCTTCTAACGCTGGGTTCTCACTGTTAACCAATCTGGTTATACGATTCTCTCTAAACTTGCAATTATCACCAGCCAAAAACATTTGGGTTTTTGATTTCAGCGAATTCCCAGCAACAAAAGGAAGGTTTGGAAATGCCAAAATAAACCTTTTGCATCTTATGGGGCTTGGGAGGTGTGAAACAGATCCAGTCTGTGTTCAGAAGCAAACAAAGCCATTTCGGAGCACATACACATTTCCCTAAGTTTTTGTCTTGTGCTGGTAGAGATCTCATTTAGAACAACTCAAGAAACTTTGGACTGCCAAACTTGAATTTTTTAGCCCATGACATAGCCACAGATTTGAATCCCTGTAGAAACTCAGCCTAGATCTGGATATCAATTAAACATTGCAGTTTCCGGTCTGATTTTTCTGCATTCCACAGGTCACGTAAGTACTTGTTAAAGCCCTTATATAATTTTTCAGCCGTTCAGGGCTTTCCGTCCTGATGTGACCATAGTTGAAAGAGTTTGATGTGAGCACTGACTTTTATTTGCAACATGCACCGTTTTCATAGCTAGCTGCCAATGCAATTTCCTGTCTGAATTTACTATGCTTAAGGATGGAAGTATTTTAAATTTTTTAATAAAACTAAATCAAATGATCGTGTATTATAAGCATCTGGTTTGCTAAGAAACTTGCTTGCCTATATTTAGGTACATTTTTAAGGTTATTTTGGGGAAAAAAAATAACAATTCCATTTCCACTTTCAGATTTTGTGAAGAAGTAACCTATAGCGCAATGCAAATCAATAAAACAGTAGGATACACTGGTCCTACTCGTTTACCAAATTGCTACCAATAACAAGAATAGTACCCATTTATTCAAGAGTATTTCACAAAAAAGGAAGAGATTTGGAGTAACTTCATTACAACTTTACATCTATTGGGAAGGAAAACGTCAAGAGAGTGGAATCCCAAGTAAGCAGTGGCTGATATGACAGACGAGGAGGCTGCTCGAGAGGGCTGCTCCCGTTCCTTGAGAAAACTGGTAATGGGTTCATCTTCTTAAGATGATGGAAAAGGTTGGAAGAGCTTGTAAAGGCTGAGATGTGGGAAAAGCCTATGAAATACCCAGGAGATAAATACCAGATTTATAGTGTATTTTTTTCAAATGAGTATGCAACTTCAACAACAGCCAGCAAGAAGCAAGCAGAGTTCGCTGCTCTCCAAGATAGTTTTTGTCTGGTCAGGACTGTCAGTGATTGATTTGACAGCAGAAGACAAGAATGATTTTTTTTCTGCTACAGGGTATAAATAATTGAGAAAGATTTTAGCCTTGAGTCAGGAAACCATTCAAACAATTAACTGGTCTTCCTGGGCAGAGAGGCTTTCTCAACAGTGGCCTCGTCCAGACATAGCAAATAGAAAGTCATGCAGTTTATGCTGATTGTAAGGATTTTTATTTTAAAACATGACAGTTGGAAGTTTCACCCAGTGTTGCTCTTCCAGGATCATTTGTTAAAATGAACTGTGACAATTTGTTAAATACTGAGCAGAAACAGATGATGTGGGTTTTTTTAAAAACACTACCAAGAATATTTTAATTTATACTGAAAGACATTTATCACCATTTTTACATGCACAAAGATAAAGTAAGCAATCAAATGAGATTGCAACAAGTTGTCATCAGAGACAACTTTTTAACCAAAGAGAAATAATGTTTATTGAATCATTTTGACTTGCTTAACTGCGTCCCCATTATGTTTTACTGTTGTTACGAAATGTAAAATGAATGTTTTGAAACGCTAGGCCTTAAACTAGAGATTACTTATAATAGTTATCGTTTCAAATGATAATCATATATTTATTAGGCAACATGTAACAGAACACTATTCATGGTATTAGACCTTGAAATGCAGTAATATGAATAGCACATATTATCTTTATTGCTATAAAAGGCAGCAAACGTACAGAAAAGACCTTGCCATACAAGACCTGAACACAGCATATTGACCCTATAATCCACATTGCAACAGGGAGCACACAAAAATATCACATCCCCCTCCGCAATTAAGCAGCACCTCCTTATGTGCCACAGGTAGCAAGAGTCCCTAGTTAATGTGAATACTGGAGTTAAGTTAAAAACTGAGATTAGAGCTTTTAGCCTACTTGCTTAGTCCACGCGGTCCCTCGGTGGCAGCGCTACGCTCGCTGCGCCCCGACCTCCCTCTGCAGCAGGGGGGATGCTGCTGGCCCAGGAAGCTGGGGCAGAAAGTTGTGCCGGTACGTGCCGGGCCGCTGCTGGCAGTTACCATCTCAGTCAAGGGATGGCCAAGGACCCCTTCCCTTTGGCACCACCTCATCTTTCCAGAACCCCAGCCCTGCTGGGTTTTCCCCCTGTAAATAGCCTCTGTGCAGAAGCACAAGCGGAGCACCATCCTAATGGCCAGTTCTGCCTCACGTCTTGTTATTAACTGGAGGATTCGGGACATGCTGCTTGTGTTTAGCCTGGGTCTTACCAAACCTTACAGCCAGCCTGTACCAGTTGCAGCTATCAAGCAGCGGGCTTGTGACTGAGAGATCAAAACTGTGGATGTTTGCCCCACACATACACAAAATAAGCAGCAGCCTGTTCATGTTCACAGGTTAAGCTATGTTTTTCACCTGCTATATGTGGCCAAATTTTATAAAGCAGTCTGCATTTGTAATGGAGATGCTCGTGTTTTGAGTAAGCTTCAGGAACATTAACACAGTCTGCACACAGTTTCTAAGATGCTGGCATTGCAGAAACAGTAATTTTTAAAAACTTTTTATCTCTGTCCTTATCCTGTCATAGATATGATTTGATTTTTAAAATAGTACAAATCGTTGCTTGCCTAGCACAGTCAAAGAACTGGTAAATTACATTCTTGAAATTTAAATTAAAGAGAAAAAAAAGGAATATTTCTATATATCTCCCTTCAATTCCTTCTAATAAATACTTCTGAACCTGAAATTCCTTAATTTAAATGGGGTGCAGGCTGCCAGAGCAGGTTTTTGTCATTCTAGTTCTAAAAATAGGAGCAGGAAAGGAGAAGCAGGAACAAATTTTCCTTGCTCTTGAGGAGATGTGGGAACAACTTCAAGTGAATTTCAAAGCATCTTGCTATTCAGCTGTCCTATAATTGCATTTCTAATGTAAAATCTTGCTTTGAATTCATTTGATTTGGAGCTCCGTTTTACTGACAGATGTGAGCCATTGCGAGATTCTTCCTAGCAAAGCTTTTTCTTAACAAAGGTAAAGATAAAACAATTGTTACAAGTCAAAAATTAAAGAGGAGCTTGTGAGACCGTTAAGAAGGCAGGGCAGTGACGTTTGATCCTGACTTTGCAAACCAGCTCATCTTCACCAACTGATTTTGTAATGACAACAGTGAGGTCCCAACAGCATGCTTTAACACGCTTCTCAGAATCAGCCGCTGTTTCTACGCACCACAGGGAGAGATGCCAGTTGCCATGAAATCTAAACACAGTATTTTTAACTGCTCAACTGAGGTATGGCATTTCTTTCTGGTTGTCTGTTGATGTTCTGTGGTACCCAGGAGGGTTCCGCCCTGAGGAGGGAACAGTGTGCACCCTACCTTCCTCTAGCCCTGTCTTGCACCCCTTCAACACTGTGAGAATTTTTCAGTCCTTGATAGTAAATTACTACTAATAAAGCCAAAGTCGTAACGTGATTTCCATGTCATTTTATGGGAGGAATAGTTTACAAATATGGAAAATGTTGTACTTCAGAACGTTTTCATGACGTATATGCAACAATGAGTGGTACCAGAAACAAGAGAAACAAACATAACTTATTTTATGAACTAGCTGACTCGACTTCGGACTCAAAGGAAGGGAGACTTTTTTTGGGGCAGTGACAGATAAGCCTGTAGCTAACACTGGCTAAAAAACCACCCCTAAACCCAAAACTGGAGTGGAGTACATAGATATTGCCAAAAACAGGCCAGCACAGTACAGACAACGAACACGTGAGAAGTTTCTTTGTCTCTGGTCCTGTCTGTTGTACAAAGAAATGAACACCGCTTTTGTACTAACTTGTTTGCTGATCTGTCATCATGGATGATCATCTCTGTATGGTACCTCCCTACAGCTTCGTCTTTACTTTGTGTGGAAGGAGGTGGTGGTTTTTTTGACTGCTGGACAGGCCCAGTGGGTACAACACATTAAGCAGTAAGGCACATTAAATACTGATATACTAATTATTTTGTATGAAACATGAAGCATCTCAGATTAAGGAAGCCCAAATATTTCCCTCTATAAAGATACTGTATTTAATGTAGATATTTATCTGAATAACTTGACCTTTGTTACATGAGGTTTTCAAGTACAAAAAGGAACCCAAGCAGATAACCAACCAAAAGAACTTGATAATTTACACTATTATCTTCTCAGACAAGGAGTGCTCATGAAAGATTGTCTGGCTTAAGTCTCATATATAGAATGATCTAACTTATTTCTCCTTCTATATCCTAGACAGTGAAACCTACAGTTTAAAAAGTAATTTAATAGGACTGATATTAAATATATTACTTTACAGTTGTAACAGGTTACTGTTCTGCAATACTGGAGAAGGAAAAAAAAAAAAAAGGAATGCATCATTTTTGGTATGTTTTGCATACTATTGAGTTCTCTGGTCAAAGTCTTCCTAATTTGTTTTCCATTCTAGGTACAGAATACGGCTCCTTGGACTTTGCTTCAGAGCTGCTTTACATGCAATATATTTGCGACAAAATTTTCTTCTCGTTTTAGAAAAAAGCCTGAAGCACTTGGTGTCATCAGGCAGAAGCTGATGACAAAGGTGTCTTGGAGTAGTCAGAAGTAAGCCAGTATAGGATTCCAGCACTACCTACGCGCATTACTTTCCGTACGTGTTGTTACTGGTTCGTCTGGTGTGATACCCTGGTGCAGTTGCGAGCAAGCCGTGGAGCCCTGGGCATACGACCCTTTGTGCCTGCCAGAAAAAATAAGGCCATATGGCCAAGAAAAATGATCAGCTGCCGCTGCAGAATATTGCCTGCTGCTCCCAGCTGGAGCAGGGAGCGGAGCCCGGGCACTTAATGCAGCTCCCTGCAATTCCCCTTCTGCGCTCCCATTCCTCTCCGGCACAAACCAAACTGACGCCCGTACTTGTACAGTAATGTTTCTGGGATCCATTTGCTACCGTCAAAGAGCTCAGCAAACACTTGTGGCTAACAGGAACTATATATTGGTTTCAAAAGGGAAAAGTTATTTTAAGAGAGAGTATCCAAACAATTCTAATATATCCTTCCATACGCCTTTCCAGATGTCAATACCACTGATAAACTAAATCATCACTATTCAAAGAGAAAACAAGTGGACAATAATCAGCATTTTTGTTACCAGAAGAAAGCTTTTTCAGCTAGTAGATAAAATTAAATCTTATTTACATTCACTTAAAGCTGTGATTATATCGGTTATCTTTTCTGATAAGGAGTGTCTTCTATTTTCATGAAGAGTATAAAAATTACTGCATCTGCTTTAATGTATGAGAGGACTCTACATAAATTTAAAGTCGGTTGATGCAGTCTGTACAGACTGTTTTCTAATGGCAATTTCTGAAAGGAAGTAATTTAGCAACCGCGATCCCAAAACAGCAGGAAAAAACAATCTATAGCAGCTCATTTCCCAAACATTATATAAATTATATGCTTCTGGGTCCCAAATTTAGTACATTATAATACCAAAGAATTAGTTTTTATTTGATACCAAACCACTGCATAAATAAATGCAGTCTTTCAGCATTCAAAGACGTAAAGGCCAAAAGTCTAAGCATTGCCAAAATCAAAATGTCACTACAGTGCAAAATAAAGGGAACAGTAACAATAAATACAGGAAGAATACTGCATGGCAGTGTGGCTCTGGTACAAAACAAGTTTACATATGCGCTGTCCCTCCTAAACCTATCATAAGTCAAGAGATTATTTCAGCCTCTAAAGCAGTGAAGTAAAATATCCAGACCTTTCAAGCACCTTTAATGCTCATCATAGATATTCCAAGATAACCCTAAGACAGTAATGGTGTCCTTTTTACTTTGGGAGGCGCACACCAAGCGAGCCCTAGGTTAGCCTTTTGGTGACCTGGCTGATGCTCACACGACAGCGGCATCAGCAGAGCCTGAGGTGGAGGTTAGCATTCCTCAGGCCAGACACAAGTTAATTCTACCGCAGCGCACCACCTCTCCTATGATCCCTTATTTCACAGCCCATAGCAACAAGATGTATTTGGACAGGACTGGTGACAAAGGGTTATGGAATATAATTTAGAAACAAAGCTCAAAACGAGGATTGTAAGGGAAGAAAATATAAATCCAGATGATTAAAATACTGTAGGATGGTCTATTTCAGGCTATTAAAAATTCTTGACACTTTTGGTTGCATTGGTCAATATCTGGTATAAATAATTTGCAATAATTAAAACAAGGATAAAGAAAGCGGTTTCACATGGGATCGTGTTGGAATTGCGCCATGAGTAAGGCTGAGCTGTGGTATTTGACAAAAAGCCCTGTGTGAAGGCAAACTAATGACTATTGTTTGGCAATTAAAGCTCTGAATTTTCAGGCAAAATAACAGACCATTTTTCTTATTCCACATACACATTTCATTTCGGCTCGAGAGGATAAGACAACGAAAATATCCACTGTCGAAGGACTGCTTTTCTTTTTTTTTTCTTTTCTCCTTTGGTCTCATTTACATTACTCCTTCACTATGGCTCATGCTCTCAGATCAGCTCCTCTTTTTTTTTTTCTATTCTTTTTTTTCCCCCTCCAGCCCACACATATGCGTTAAAAAAAAAAAAAAAAAGGCAGCAAGAAAAAAAAAAAAAAGAAAAGAAAAAACCAAAACCCACTAGAGGCTGGAGCTAATGCTGTTCTGGAAACCTCCTTTTTTTTGAATCAGCTATTGCCAGCCACTTCCTTTCCCTTAACTGTACCAATTTAAGAACAGCATTTACCAAAGTTTAGCAAAGTATTTTTAAAGTCTGTCTCTATGTCTCTAAAATAATCATCCTACCAAAATATTTCAATAAAATTCAAAGCTGTGTCACCTATCGACTTATTGTTTTCAGATGCTAGGAGGTCTGCAAATACGAATTGTGTCTTAAAACACAGGCATTTGCTAAATGTTTTATTGCCTGCTTTATTCACAAACAAGCCGGGAATTCTTCTGTAGGGCTGTAAGACTAATACCAAATAAGAACTACAACATCTGTCAGCATAAATATAGGTCTGAGTTATGATGGAATGTCTAATCTTGGAATAGCTCATTCTGATGGAAGAGTCAGGAAGTTACACACAACATCACTGCAAAAACACTGTTTTTCCTGTTGTGGTAGACCTCTTATACAGAGATGACTATGAATACCCAAGTTGTTATTACTAGAGTTCAAGAAACCCATTCTTCTTCCCTTCTCTCAATCTGAAAAAAAAGAAAATAATCTTTCTGGAAGTGAAGGACCTCTGGTAAACTGAGGAAACTGGCACTTAAAAGAAGAAGTAGTCTGCGTACAATCTCTTGTAAGGCACCGTAGAGATCTCCCCACGTAGTGGCAACTAGCTCTCATGCAGAAAAGCAGTAGTACCTGGGAAGCCTGAAGGTCAATATTCAGATCCTGGTTGTTCTGTGTAGACCAACCAGTGGGTGACACAGGGTTGCCAGAGTTTGTTTGGGATCTACATTGTAGCATTAGTTAATGTATCAGTAATTTCAGCTATTTCCATTCCGTTATCTTCTGGTACTTCCAAATAATGTTATGTCTACAGAACATTGCAGTCTCCAGTATCAGTAAAATAACACGGGTGTCTAGTAAACTCCTACCCATTTACCACAACGCAGAAGGCAAGCAGGAGCTGAGGGGTGCTCAACAATCATCTGTGATATGCAATACTGAAACTTCACATGAGGTTTAAAATAGTAGTATATTTACATGCTGCTTAAAAAAAAGAGAATGAACCCACGTTCACCTAGTTTCAGGATCATGTACGTGAAAATCTAAAACCTCGGAAAAGAGTGGCTGGAAAGCTTCCCGGCAGAGAAGGACCTGGGGGCGTTGGTCTATGGCCAGCTGAACACGAGCCAGCGTGCGCCCAGGTGGCCAAGAAGGCCAGCGGCATCCTGGCTTGTATCAGCCATAGTGTGGGCAGCAGGAGCAGGGCAGGGATGGTGCCCCTGTGCTCGGCACTGCTGAGGCTGCACCTCGAATGCTGGGTTCAGGTTTGGGCCCCTCGGGACAAGAAGGACATTGAGGTGCTGGAGCGTGTCCAGAGAAGGGCAACGGAGCCGGGGAAGGGTCTGGAGAACAAGTGTGATGGGGAGCGGCTGAGGGAGCTGGGGGGGTTTGGCCTGGAGAAGAGGAGGCTGAGGGGAGACCTTATCGCTCTCTGCAACCGCCTGAGAGGGGGTTGTGGTGAGGTGGGGGTCGGTCTCTTCTCCCAAGTCATTAGTGATGGGGCGAGAGGAAATGGCCTCAAGCTGCGCCAGGGGAGGTTTAGATTGGATATTAGGAAAAATGTCTTTGCTGCAAGAGTGGTCAGGCACTGGAACAGGCTGGCCGGAGCATTGGTGGAGTCACCATCCCTGGGGGTGTTCAAAAACAGTGTAGCCGTGGTACTTGGAGCCATGGGGTTGTTGGGTTGGCGGCTGGACTTGACGATCCCAGAGGTCTTTTCCAACCTTAATGATCCTATGATTCTTCTGGTAACTCTCTTCTCCACGAGCCTCTTCAAATATATTTTTGATGGGTACCTAACTTCGACGATCCAGCCCCACGACAAGCTTCAAGGGATGGGACGGCGGAGGGCCGCTCACGCCGGCCAACGCGCTTTCCCTGCTAACGGACCGGGGGCACCAGAGCAGGGAAGTGGCCGGCAAAGGGCGGTGAGAGGGTGCTCAGTCCATACGGAGCAGCCCTGCCTATTTAAAATCGCTGTTTAGTCCAGGTATCCCCTGCAGAGGCCTTTGCTGCTTGAGGTCGAGACCGAGCAGGCCAGCTCCTCGGGCGCCCAGCCCCCTCCCGGGCTGCACGCTGGAGCTATTTATGAGTATTATATATATAATTATGAAGGAATAATTATTACATGCATAGTTTCGAAGGAAGGGGTTTCCGCCCGCCTCAGGACGAAGGGCTGCCGGGCACCAAGCGGGGTGCCGACCTCGGCGGGGCCGCGGCGCTCAGGGGCGGCGGCCCG
>WEKW01022991.1:144413-192179 GCA_013389905.1 Sula dactylatra | reverse complement strand
CCCATCGCCCCCCGGCGGGGGCCTTGCCCGCAGAATTCGGTTTTTCTCTCGGCGCTATCCCAACAATGAAATTCACCCCTTTCCTCCTCACGGTTGCGCTTCCATTGCGCCAACCGGCCCTAAATTCCGGCCCTGAAGAGGCTGGAGAGCGGCGCTTTTGGAGGTGGGTGTAATGTGGGGGCAGCGCTGGAGATGCGGTGAGGTTTAACGCCTCCGGCGCTGATCCCGCCTATCTCCTTGCGAGCGGGCGTAGCGGGGGATAGGCACGGCCGGGCGCTCGGGCGGGCACCTCCCCGTCTCAGCCCTCGGCCCGGCTGGGGTTTGGGTTTTTAACTTGCTCAAACCACTAGAAACCCCATTTCCTTCCACCGAATTCCGTCCCTGCCCCCAGAAATAGAAGAAACAATGGTAAGAGGGCGCTTAATTCTTTCCAGTGGGATAGTTAGACTTGTTTAACTGTGGTTTACGTCTCCTGCTTTCTGTCGGCCAGCTTCTTGCTCAGCAGATTCTGTGCTCTCGTAAACTGTGAAAGTTGGAACGTTCTGATGTTGAACATCAAAAATAAAATTGTATCGTTGTTATCAGTCCATTAATCTTGAAACTAGCTCGTTTATAGGAGCAATACTAAAGCAGAAACAGGAGCGTTGCGATTTGCAAGACAGTTTTTAAAGCTGAGTATAAACTTGATACTGCATGTTTTCAGTGAAGTATAATTTTCCGATCTGCTTAATTAACATTTACTTTATTCTGTGGTTTTGTAGTTTGTTCGGTTTTTTTCCTATTCAAGTCCCTGTATCAGGTGGAAATTGAGACACTGATCCTTTCTGCTGCCTTTGGAGATGATAAGCCCTAAGCGTGTCCTACTGCTCTGATGGGTAACTAGGAAGAGCTGCAAAAAAAGAGTGAGGCTGTCTTAACACAGGGTGAATATCCCTCAAGATAAGGTCATATCGTAAAAATTCTTTTTTTCTTTTATTTTTTTTTGTCTTGGCAACTGTTAGTGCCAGGGCCTGTGAATAAGACAGTTTCTTCTTTTCCAGCTTGCACTAGCTGAAAGTTCCTGTCCTGCTTCAGTGTGTTTGAAGGAAACTTCTGGCTTCCCTTTATTTATGAGCTAGATAGTGAGTCCCCAAACACTGTCAAAGACAGCAGCTTGGAAGTATTCCCAGTAGCTGTCAGTGGAGGCAGATGTGTTTTGTGGACGGGGTGTTAGCTACGGGCCTCAGTTACACCCTGAGGCTTTTATGGGAGGCTCTTGCCGGCAAGTCCCTATCATACGTATTGGGAGTCCCACACTGAGTGTGGCTACAGCACCACTGTCCTAAACTATCGGTAAGCTGAGAATGGAAGGAAGAACAATGATTTCGAAGTACAGGACTGCACAAATAGAAACTGTTTAGCTTGTCTCTCCCTGGAGAAAACCCATGAAAACTTCAGCATGATTAAGATCAGTTGAGTCGTGGAGAGTTCTTTCCCTTCTTGATCCCATGACTTTGTTTCAGTTGTCTTCCTCAGGCTTAAAGGGGGAAGAAGAAGGAAAAACAGAAAGCCCCAAACCTATCATGAAGGCTGCTGCATCGTGGTAGAAGTTGCACCAAGTTATTCTTCAATTTAAATGCTTTGATTTTAAGTTTCAGCCCCGGGATATGGATCTTCCCAAGTCAGTGAGAAACATCATCTGAGGGCATAGTTAAGTGATAAGTAGCTGTGGTTTGTTGCCAAGAAAACCTACAAGGGTATCTGGCACAAAGATTTCTACCCCTGCAACAGAGTCTGCTACTTTTGTGCTTGCTAGTAGTGTTCTGTAGACCTCTTTGTAAAAAGGATCACCAGAATGACCTGGTCTTCTTTTAAAAGAGAGAAAACTACACTTGGGGGTGGGAGGGAAGGTATGAGAAATATGAGGCCAGGTTTTTTTATTGCAGAAAACAAATTGCACAATATTTTTCTTAACTGTGAAACAGTCTGTCATTATGAAGCAAGCTTCATGACTTGCAGTATTTTCTCTTTAAACAATGCTGAAGCAGAATCATGGAGGTGAGATGAAACTCAGGCTTTGGATAGGGACTTGGGTAGCATTGGACCTGCTAATGTGCTTGGCTTTCAGTTAGCTCATCTGTCTTCTACCCTCTTAGAGGACCAGCCCTCCAGAATAAAAGTATAGGAAGAGACCATAATAATCTTGCTTCTGGAAAATTAAAATAGCAAATAGACAGGATTTCAAGCACATGACTTTAAAAAAGAAGTCTTTAAAAAGAGTTCTCAATGGGCACAATGGAAAGAAAATGTTTCAGGAGCATATTAGCTTATGTAAAAGAGAAAGAAAATACTGTGCTTGATCTATGCAACTAATTATGCTCTTGCAAGCTTAGTGCTGGAAATGGGGAAGATGAGATCATAACTCACAAGATGTTCATAAAGAAATATAATGCTTTTTTAAGGGAATGGGAATGTAGTTTTACTTCTGAGTTATAGCCACAGCTTCTGAGAAGAATTTGCAGAAGGGCACTTCTTCTCACTGCCTGCCAGAGCAGTTTCATTGAATGATGATTAGAAAAGCCCAGCACTTCCATTAATATTGTGTATTAGAAAAATCTGGAAGTGTACGATGACTTCAGTACTCTTAATTACTTTTTTTATGAAGCTCTTGAAAAAATAATAAACATTTCTGAAGGCAGGAACAGTACTGCAGGCTGCAGCCCTCCTTGTCCTGAGTGTCTTCTGGTGCAAAAGAAGTGGGGCGGGATAGTGTCTGAGGGCTTTTTCAGCTGCATCTAGCTGCTGCTTTCATCCGAGCCTGTTTAAAAATGTTTACAGTAAGGCTGCCAGTGTCTTGCATATACCTAAAAAAGTAGACAGGCAGGTTAGCTTAATAGTTCTTGGGTATCGTATACCTTGCTGTGTGTCTAATCTAAATTGGCGATTCTGCTGGTCACTGCTAGCTGAGAAAGTTTAAGAGTAACTAGATCATCATTGCAAGCTATATGTAGTAACTAAAGATCAGAGGTTCAAGGGGAAAGGAAAATGAGCTTTTTTCCTAATCCTGGAAGATCTTGCTGCACGTGAAAATATGGCGCGCTGAAATATGTGTGAGAAGCTTGTACTTGTTCTATGCTGGCACTAGGCTGCCCGGACTGCTGCTCTTTTGTGTATGGTGAGGCTGGCAGGAGACTCTTGCTCCACAGTTATTTGAGAGTGGAGTGTGGCGGGAAGAGGATCTTGGCATGATCTCTGCTTTAGCTTACCTGTTTTTAAAGGCTTTTCCCATTCACAAACCCAGTGCTCTAAAACTCTTTTAGTGAGTTGATAAAGCTGGCAAGCCAGTGCCGGTGCTGTGAGCCACGTTGTGCGCAAATGTGAGCGTTGGAAAGAGCATCAATGGAGCATCGGTGTTTCAAGACAAAGTTCAGAGCATCCAGATATGACTTGAGGCAAGGAAACAATTTTGCGAGGAAATCTTGCACGTACTTCTTTTTAATCTAACCATTTCCTGCCATTCTTAATCATCTCCAACTGTAATCTAACATAACTATCGTGATTGGCCTGTTTACTCAATCGTGTCTGCCTGCAGTACACGTGCCTTCCAAAACTGTGCTCCTCTTGGGTCTAGTGGCTTCCTTTAGCCCCCACCGTGGTCCTGGGGAGTTCTTGGACCCCATCTGCCTCCCGGCGTGCGGTGGTGGATGGGCACGCCTCCTCGATAGGTGCATTTGAGGATCTTGCTGTTGGCAGCTGTTTTGGGCAGGTCTGCCTGTGTTTTTCTTCCACCTTCTTCCTCCTTTGTATTAAACAAATCTTTCACTGGTGCAGTGGGTGGGTGATAAAGGGCAGGTCTGTCTCGCTGTTTTTCTTGCCCTTTCTTCCTCCTCCATACTAAATGGTGCTGTTCCACTGGTGAAGCAGCTTCTGGAAGAGGATCCACCTCCTTTACAGTACTGGGCTTTCCTGTAGGGATGTCACTGTGTGCAGTTGTCTGGAAAGCCTGGATCAGCACCCGACGGCCAGCGTGCGTGTCCTCGTGGTGTCGAAAGTGAGTCTTCCCATCAGCTTCTTTCTTCTCAGTTAATTCATTACTTCAATAGATGGAGAGGTAAGAATGTTTACCCGTGGGAGTTTGAGTGCAAATACCCAACAGACAACTAAAGAGGAGTGCAGAAGTGAAGGAGCGCAGCCACCTCGGCAGCGCAGGGATGGCTGGACTAGCGCTGGGAGAGGGACGGGCGGGCGGACACACTTGGCACTTGTTCTCCCAAAAGCTAAGGGAGCTAATTTTACTCTTCTTTGGCATACTGCAGGGAATTTCTGTTAAAGGAAACTGATATTCCAGTCGTAGAACAGAAGTAAAATTCTTACCTGGCTAATGAATCCTGTGGAGACGGGGCCTGCTGCATACTTAATGGCTGTCACAGGCAACAGAGGCCTTTCACTGAGCTGAGCATAACTCACGATTCTTACGTGTTCAAAGGTAAAATAATACAATGCAGAACAGCTAGGAGTTAAAGGTAGGCTTAGAAATACACTACTTGCACTTATTTAATATTTCCAAGGAAAATTGCTAAACAGCTTAGGGTTTTTTTATCCCTATATAGATGTCGGCTTCTTGTGTTTAACTTTGACAAATGAACATCAACCACAAAAGGAGGTTAACGTGTCTGCACTGTTAATCGTGCTTTTTGCTGAGACAGTATTTTCATAAAACATCAAAACTGTAGGACACCTGAGTTCTCTAGAATGTTGTGTACAAAGCTAGGCTGGTTCTGTATTAGCATGTTAGGATTTGGAAATCAGGGCAACTAGTCTCAGGTAATCTTGTAAGGAAAAACAGCCCTAATAATTCCTCAGATGCCAGCTGCAAGAGAAGGACATGGAAGGCTAGTTTCTGGCTTGCAGGTGTGTAATTGCAGGAAGCCATGAGAGTTTAAAGCTGGTGGGTGAGGTGCTGCTGTACAGACGTGCTGCAGATGATTCTGTTTGTAGATGTTGCGGGTATATCCTATGTCATTTAACATGTGATAGTTGATTGTAGCAAGGTAGCTAACCGGACAGATTATCTGCTACTCCAGTGTCCCTCTCTGGTGTTTGCATGTGTGTATCTTCTCTGTGGAAACAGCAGAAATAACACTGAAAAGGCTCTTCTGGGTTGAGTTTGTGTTGCTGTTGCAAGGGCAGGTGTTGAGCAGGGATGCACAGGAAGCAACTGAAGCTTGTTGGGAAGACTGCTGCATTAAGGCAGGGGAAATGAGGTATATGAGCTTGAGTTTTGAAGTACACCCTGAAAACACAAAATGCTCGTCTTGAGCACAGTTTAGAGTCTCTGGAATTATATGCAGGGCTAAGCCATTAGATTCTATGAAACAAAATCTGTCCTGGAAGAGTGTTATGGGTGATAGCTTTCAGATCACTTGTGGTAGCACTTCTGCTGTCTCTTAAAGGTTTCCCCAAGCAGCGGTGTCAAAAATAGTAAGATACTTGTCAGCACTGTTGATAATACTCACAGCCCTGGGGGCAGCAGATGGCTTTCGTGTCTTTCTACCACTCTAGTAGAGTGGAAATTAAGATTGCTGAGTGGTAGTAGTTTAGTCAATTTTTCCTGTGATGTGGGAGCTTCTGATACGGATAGAAGCCTTCTGAAGAGGAGACGTACAATTTGCGGAGCAGGAGGGTGAGTATCGGCTGTGGTTGGTGCTGGCGGGACAGAGGCTGGCATGACTGGTGTGCCGGCCTCTTCCCAGCACAGTCTGGAAGCAGTGCTCCAGTAAGATGTGTGTTCAGGGCAAACACTGCTCCCAATGTCTGGAACAGGACTGAGTTTTAACATCCAAAATGCTGTATTAGATTATGCTATTAAGTGCTACTAAGCCCTGTTTCTGTAAGTTGGGGTTTGGGGTGGTTTTTTTTTTTTTTTTTTTTTCAGATTTCGGACATAATCCAGTGACTTTGAATTTTTTTGCATTTAACCTTTCAGAGTTGCTCCTTAGTCGTGTAAGGTCCTGAGCTTCTGTTAGAGTTTTACCTAGCTAGATGGAGAGGTGGAAGCGTGATAGGGATCTAAGTCGACTGTCTGAAAGGGCAGGAGGAGAAAGTAACCAAATTTTAAACCAGTGTTAAAATAGTGTAGCAGAAGTTGCTGCCAGTAGGATCATGTGTCAAATGTGGCGATTTGAATGAATAGTCTGCAACGTGTGTCTGTGGTAGCAATCTATATTTCCTTGCTGTGAAGCAAAACTAGCAAAAAAAATTGTGGCATATGAGCACAACGGCAGAATGGCACAAGGAACCTGCAAAAACTCCGGAGAGGTTTACAGAAACTCCTGGCTTCTCTCCTGTCCAAATCATGCTCATCTCTTCCTGAAGAGAAGAGGAGGAAAGATGGTCCCAGTGGTCCAAAGACCAACTTCAGGGGCTTGAAAAACAAAACCAAGAGAGATGGAGCAGGGAAATGCGAAGTGTTGAGTGTTTGGCGTTTCTGTTTTTCACAGTGGTGTCTTTTTCAATGCAAGGCAACTTCAGAAAAACCCGAATATCAAGACAGATAGTTCTGACAAGCTGCTAGCTTCTCTGCTTCCAGTGAAGCCTGGCATGGCAAGTCCTTTAAGAGTAAGTTAATACTTAGTTATAATGTCAAATTGAAAAATTACAGATGACATAAGTGCATCTAGCTGTGCTTCTAGAACGCACCAGATGTTTCTCAGTCGTTTGGCACCCAGCTTTCACTTCTGGTGACATATTCATGGCTGATTTGTTCTGCTGAAAGCAGAACCTAAACTACTACGCTGACTTTTAGCCATTCTAAAAATATTTGTAGGTTGTGCTCCTTCTGCTGTCTTAGATTCATGGAGGGAGGAATAGTAAAGTGAGCCCAGTTTTGAATACCACATATGAACTTAAGCTAGCTCATTCAGTTTATTTAAGAAAAACTTCAGGGTGGTTGATCTCCAGGGCAGCATTTTTCTCAGAGTTTCTGTATCAAATTGTATTTTAAACTGGTTTTAGATATTTTAAAGCTCTCAAGCCAAACTACAAGTTGGACAAAATGCACAGAAATGCCTTCCAGTGGTCACTTCAGGAGTTTTATTGCTCTTCACACTTGCAATGAAGAGATTTCTATGGAAATATTACTTGGTCCAGGGTACACACATCCCCCACCCCCCCAAATTTGGCAATAAATCATAACTTTAATGAGAATGTTGCTCTGGTACTAATTAGTGCGTAGTTTAACTATTTTTAATAGTTAATAAAATAATTTTTTTAATTAACAAAAAATAAATTGAAAAGAGTTAATAAAATCAACTTTTTTATGAAATTTAAATCAATTGCCTTTATACATTTCTGCTTTTAAGGCTGATACTAATAATAATCTGAAAGTCTTTTTAAGAAAGATTCAGGTGCACTTCAGAATTTGACTTCTCACTGTTTTCACTTCAACTGCCACAGTTTCCTCATAACCTGAATTCGTACCTCCTTGAAAACAGTATAGCTCTTACCATAGAAAAATTACAGAAAATGAAAACCACCTAACTTCTCCACAGGATTAACCTCTCTAACTATTTTTTAAAATGCTGCCTGTTAGCTGTGCAGCTGTTAGAAAGAGCACCCTGGCTAGGACTGTCCTTCTCCATCTCTTCTTGTCATAGGGTAAAAAAAGAAATCTGTGTGTGATAACCACCTGTTAGGTCCATTGAGAGCTTCAAAGGGAATCTGGTTTGCTTTACAGCATTTTCAGATTTGCTTTACGTGTGTAAGGAAACTGGATGCATGACCTCTCTCCTTACCTCCCACAGTGGAAATCATCTGCTAGCTCTCTGTATGCACTTGGATGACAACTACCCTTTAAACATAGCACAAGAGTTTACATATATTGGAATATATATTTTCACTATGCTCAGGGTACAGTAACTCCATTGTCTTGTTCTCCATACATAGAGAACTAGATGATAATTAGAGATGTGAGAAAACAGAAGAGGACTTGATTCTGAGAATGTAGTTGGATGTAGTGCTTAGCTGAAGCAATTCCAAGAAAACCACATCATTTTCAGCTCTTTGGTTTTGCCTGCTACCATTCCTGCAATGGACAATTGGAGTCATTCTCAGTGTTTGGTTTTTTTTTTTTAATGTCATCAGTGCAAATGTAGGTATGCTCTGCAAATGTTACACACCCAAGCTAGGATCACTAGTTGCCTTTCACTGTTCTGTTGCATTTGCTGGAGCATGTTCATCTTGTATGGGGGAAATATTTAGCTGGGGCCTTTTAGGATGTTTAGACATTTTGGGTGTCTGAAGAGTACTTTATCTTTCCTCAGTCACTGAGGCGATGTACTTTAAGTGTAACTGCTTTTTCTGTCCTTCTGAAACAGACTGTTTCCCTGTGCAAAAAAACCCCTCCTATGGCATTACCTTTTTGAGGAGTACTGGGCATCATAAGTTTTCTCTCCGCTTCTTGCTGCAGCTGTTGCTCTGTCATACTGAAAGAAGTGTAAAGATTTTGCTGCATGTACTCTAACAGAGACTACTATGCATCCTTGAGGATAAGCTAAAGTTGCTGTAAGGACTGTGATTTGGTGTAGCTTAAGCTGTCCTCCACAGTGATGCAGCTGTCCTTTTGCCCTTGATGGAGCGACCAGGCCTGAGCACTGCCATCAGTTGGGTAAGGCTGCTCGGGTGGTGTGCCCTGGACCGGGAGCCCGCCTCACTGCCGTGCTACGTGACATATGTATACATATTTTTGACAAACATTTTGTTTGTATATATTCTTCACATACATTTCCTATATGTAAATATAATTTATGCAGTCCCTCACGGAGACTATGTTGTTAATAAGGGTATTGCAAAGCACGTGGTAAAAGTAGGTCAGATTCTTGCCTAATGCTCATGTGAAAAATAACATTGATATAAGGAGATATTAGGAATACCGGTAGAAAGTGCTTCCCTGATTATTATACTAAGGGAGCTACTTGTACTTCTGTTCCCATTTCTAGGTTGAACTTCAGCAAGCTATAAGGTAAACACAAAACAGTAGGCAAAAATAAGTGTAGCCATATAAAACCGCTGTTCCTTTAATTCCCTTACGATAAGGGAAGAAGACTTGTTTCTCTTAAGTTTCGACGTTGCGGGTTTTTTGCCAAATTTAAAAAAGGGAATAGTGCCTACAGCAGTGCAAAAACCCCACAAGCTAAATGGTGTAAACTAAAGTAGAAAAGTTATTTATCTTACGGAAGCTGAAGGAGTCTTTGAGGACAGTTATTCAATAAAAATAATGTTAAAACAAGCAAGCAAACAAACAAAACTCCTTCATCTGGTCTTACCTAGGCCATTTTACCTAGCTTCTTTCTTGCCAAGCAGATGTCTCTTCATAAAAACAGTAAAGTGACTATGAGCTGACTTTTATTTCCTGGCCTTATCTGAACTGGGGTGGTACGGACCAGCGTAGCTAGGGTGTAGCTGGTTGGGTTTCAAATTCTGGTTTCAATTCAGCGGTTTCCAGACAAACGGGCCTGCTCTGGCTTCACTGAACCGAAAGCAGGGCTCCTATTCATAAGCTCATTGCTTACTTTGGATTCGGTATAAAGTAAACAATGTGGATAATGTTGGTGTTTCATTTGTCCGCTTAACTATATAATGGATTTGGTTTTGTGTAGGAACAACAAATGCTAGGACGTAACAATAACTTGCTTGCTTCTCTAACTTAGGGGAGATACAAGTGCTTCAGCAAAAGGCTGCTTTTTTCCCTTGTTATTTCACAGTACGTGATGTAAGAATTGCATTTAAACCATTTCAGTAGAGTTAATGTTTCCTTCATTTGAGGGTGACGGCATGACTGCTTTTTCCAGGAACTGTTGTGGCAAAAATATTACCATTTCTAGGTTATTGGATATCACCTTCCCCTTGCTTTCCCTGCCACGTTAGCTGTAGCACTGAGAACGGAGACAATAAAACGCATGTTTCCTGTTCTGTCGGCTCGGCGTGGTGATGTATCTTTTGGTTATGTATGCAGGGTGGGGAAAGGGGTATGTGGTGCAGGGGCAGGACGGGTCCTTCGCGCAGCCCTGATGGTCTGTGTTGCCGGTGTAAAAACACAGGCCAGTGAACTTGTTGAAACTGAGGCAAAGAGAAGGTTTGGGAAGTGAGTGAAGAGCAAGACCTGCGTGATTGTCCTTCATAGGCTAAACCTACGTAGACTTGATCCTGCAGTGACCAAGCTCCACTATTAAAAAGAAACCATACTCTTTCCTATGTTTTCATCTTTAAAGGTGGCTTCTGGTTAGTGCAAAGTGTGCTGCTTCGGTTTCATCTTCTGAAAAGATGCAGTTAATAAGCCGCATCAGAGCCTTGTTTAGAAGTGGAAAAAGGCAGAATTTCTTATCAATGAAGCCTCTCTCTAGTGCTGAGAGCGAGTTGATCTATTGCATGAAACAAGGGAGATAAGAAACCCCAATTTATCTTCCGCACGTCCTGGAGATGTGACAGTGAAAACTTGTCGAGGGCTAGTCTTAATTTTAATTTGGAGCACGGCGTTTCTGCTGGCAAAAACACGATGTTGCTTTTGTAAAAGAAACTATTTGCATATGGAATATTATTTTTTGAGTAGTAAATCCTGTGACTGTTGTCACCCACCGTTGAAGTAGCTTCTTCCTACAGGTTCCCATGCCTGAACTGCTAGTCCCCGCTGTACTACGAGTACTACTGTGATCTTTGTGCCAAAGGCATAAAGTTTTTTCCTTCCCATGTAGGAACTAAACAAATGTCTGAAGTTACCTATTGCAGATATGCTCGAGCACTTGATAATTCATCACAGGCTGTTCATAATGTATACAGTAGTTCTTGTATTGACTACGTGGTGGGTTTTTTCCATATCTTTAATTAAACATGAGCTAAGATGCTCACTGATCAGTGTGCAGTCATCGTTGTCCCCATGCCACCCCTGCCGTGGGACTCTGGCTTCAGCAGTGTTTACCGGTGGGAGTTTATAACAAAGAAAGCAGAGGGAGACAAAAACCCCAAACCTGTGAGTGAACAGGAGCGCTGCTAAACGGAATGCTCGGCGTGATCCTGGGTTAGCTGACGAGCAGCCAGGTGAGGCTGGCTGCAGTCACGTAGAAGATTGCTTGTTACTGCTTGGAGTCTGCTGCGTGACTGATGGACGCGAGCCGACTGCAACCGCTTTTCACACTCATCAACCAGGTTGAGCTGATAAGTTTATTGGAATTAAGGATCACAGATTTTGTGGGGTTGAGTTAGATCTGATGGAGAACTCATTCTGTCACCTAGTCTCCCAAGGCAGATGTCTCGTCGTTACGTTTTTGTTGTTTTTAACTCTTGGACTTCTGGTTTAGATCTGTGAAGTCTGGAAAAATAACTTTCTGCAGAAGCTGCTCTGTCCTGTTGAGAAGTGCTGGTGTGTGCTCTTGCAGGTTTGGTCCTATACAGTATTGTCCCTGTGAGCATGCCATGGTAGTATGCCGTATGATGGGAACGCTGGGAAGGTACAGAGGAGGACATGGGGAAATTTTGATTGAAAATCATAAGAGGTAGCTGGAAGAAAAATTCACTTTAGTGTCAGTCAGATAATGTGAGTAGCAGAGCTGTAGTTCTGCACTTAGAAACTAAACTTGCACGTTGTGATGAATGGGAACAGTGTCTTATGCTCTAAACTTTCAAGAAGTTGAAGATAAGCTGCTGCTTTTGCCTGATGTGATTGATGTGGTTGCAATGCGTATAAGCACAACTTTCAAATTCTTCAGGATTCATTATTAAACTGGTAAGGTTTAAAATATTTAGTGATTATTTTTACTTTCCTGCTGGTTTTCTTGAATGTAGCTCTTCTTTCCTTAAACTGATAGTGGCTTTCAACTTCTCTCTCGTTGAGCAGTGCGTGTGTGAGTGCTTGGGAGGCAGAGCTGCAGCTGAAAGCAAATCAGATGGTGGAACTGTGATAAAAACATGGTATTTGCAGTCAGTCCAGTGAGGGTGAGATACGAAAGATTAGTTTTCTGTGCAAAGTGAGAACTACGGCCTCAAAGTCCCCTCTTGGCTGTTTTTTCTCTTCTTTGTTTTTTTCCTTTCATTAACCTTCCCGACAGCAGGAAAATCTGACTTTGGTACTCGTTTGACTAGAACTGTGTAACAAAGCCCTGAATAAATTTCTTTGTGTCTTTTCTGAGGCTATACCTCAGCGGACTGAGTAAGCGGAGATGATGTGTTTCTGCATACTTCGGGTACGGTTTGAGGTTTCTCTAGGGCTTATGCAAAGAGTGTCCATGACAGCAAAGATGGCCAGCATGCTTTTGTGTCTGTTTCAGCAAGTGAGAAAATAACGGTGCGCGCAGTGTTTCTCTAACGTTGACAAGCAATTCTGTTTTCAGTGACATTCTTCTTCAGAATAAGATGGAATATTCAAGGGATGATGTTGGACCTTATGTTTTCTTTTTATAACTTGCCAAGGAGAGAAGTATGTGTGTGTGGAGGGGGTTTTCAAGACAGTGAGTATCTGTGGCCTCTGGGTGAAATAATGAGCAATAAAGTAACTATGAAAATCAGCTGGAATTTCATAAGCAGCTACACTATGACCATCTAGGGCATGCTGAACGAAAAGGACATGTCTGAAGTAGAACATGCTCGAATGAGGAATGTCTGTACAGTCTGGCACGAAGCAAGTGCACATGGAATTAGGTCACTGCTTTACGTGTGAATGGTTCCCCTCTTTAGAAAGACATACTCATCCTTTGCAACAAGGAACCAAACCAGAATGCTAATATAATAAAAGCAAATTTAAAAGCGTTTTCAATTAGCATGCTGGTCTATTCCCTTGTGCCTAGAGAGTCAGTGAGCTCTTTTGTAAGGAACAGAAACATTTCCATAGTTGAATATACATAAGGCCCTGGAATTGCAGAAAGAATAACAACCAGTTGCTTCTGGAAAACTTGCGAATCTTTTAAGCGTTGTATAAGCCTCGGACGTCTTGTTCTTTGGCGATCATAGGAGTCCTGCAAATAGACTTGTTTCAAAGAATTGAAATAAAGTGAAATACCATCATGTGCGATTTAAAGATTTGGTACTTAATCTTTAAACACTGAAATGCTGATCACGCAGAGCCTGCGTGATTACTTATTCCCAGGTAATCTTATTGTTCTTTCTTATAAACTTCAGAATGTACCGGTGCCACTGAATTAATTTTCCTATTGTGATACTCGGGATCCTGCATGCTTTCGCTAATTCTGGGGTTTCACAGCCTGCTTTCTCTTGTGATCATCTTCTACAGCCTGGGAATAGTTACTGGAATTCCCAAAATAGTGCTGTGCCAGACCTAATTCATATCAAATTTGGGTTGTAAATATGCAAAACTAGTGCTTTTCTGAAAAGAGAGGGTGGTGAAATAGAGGGCTTGTAAACCCTCCTTTTCTGATGGGATGAGAATGAAGATTCTTACTGGCTTCCTTCACTCCTTGAAGGATGAAAGGTGAAATCTGTGCCTGACTCCTTTATGATGTCTGTTCTCAGCAGAAATAATACGGGGGGAGAAGATGTCCGAATTGGCTCACTCCCTACTACTTTAGCAATTTAACTTTACCCCTTCAGCGCTCTGTGTGCAATTTCAGATTTTAGTGTTTAACATAACCGGTTGCACAAACATTCCTTGCCTTTAAAGGCCACAGGAAAACTAGTGGGAAAAACGCCTGTTCTTTATGATGTCCTAGGAAAAGTGTCAAAGGCAAATAGGCAAGGCCTATCTCTATGCAAAAAGGCGGTCTTGTTAACAAGATTGTCACTAACTCGCTAGCAAAGGGTTTCAACTAATGAGGGGATAATTAGAGGCTGGAAGGAAAAGAACCAGGTTGCTCTCTACAGCCCACCAGTGTAGTTTCCATTGCTTCAGAAACAGCTTATTGTTTCTCTTCCCTAAGCACCCCTTAAGGCAGTGCTCCACAAAACAGCCCTCTAGTGTAAATAGGTAAAGTGCCAGTAGGAAGGCTCGGAAATCTGCAGTTATTCATAATCTTTTGTTCTTGCACTGCTGATGGCAATGTGAGTGGCGAGTCCCTGTGGAGGCATGCTGGCTTTCTTAATCCGTGCTTATCATACGGATGTACATTTGGCCACAGCTAAGAAAGTTAAGAACAGAGTTGTTCTTTCATTGCCCCCTGCTATTGTCTGAGGGAATCTTAATCTCCTGGTACATTGTGTCCTCTTGACACCACATCAGGAAATCTGTTGTCACTTGCTTCTAAGACATGAATGAGACCTACAGAAACTTAGTGACTCATCAAAGTTGAACACAGGGCTATTTATTGGTAGAGCAAGAATTGAATAAAGGCCTGCTAGGCTAATGTCCCAGCTTTAGGGGTGTCTATTTATCACAAACAACAGTTACTGATTGTTTAAACCCTGTGTTGGTAGGAGGTTTGCTGGCTTAGGTGGCTTTAAGTTAAAGGTTCAGTGAGGAACCAAATCAGGCTGTGGTTTGCAGCTGCCTGCACTGCCCATTATCAAACTGTACCATGGTAGCCCAAATAATCTCTTGTGACAGCCTTAACTAGAAATACTAGCTACGTACTTTCATTTTCTTTACTTGTTCTGTAAAAGTAAGGAGCAAAGTAAAGGAAAAACACAAAGCTGTCCTCGTGTCCTGCTGAGCTGTAAGACTCAGCCTTGTTTTCTACGCTGTCCCCCGTACCAAAAGCATCCCTTCATAACTTGAAAAGCTGTTTTCTGTATGGTATGGTAGCTGTGTTTGTGTCTAGAGCGATGCAAAAATGCTGTTGTTCTTGCAGCAGTAGTAAGGCAGTGCAGTGAAAAAATAGTTGGGACTGCATTTATCAGTATTTTATGCAAGTCAGGTAGTTTGGTCATTTTTCAGTATGCCTTGACTGATGTAGGATGTGCCAGCTTCTGCGTGGAGTGGTTTTAGTACAGTTTAGCACTTATCTAGGTTTAAAGAAACATATGGTTCTTTGTTACTAATCGTGGCTTCACCTCTTGTGGTCTAACAGAACAAGAATTCAGGAAGAAATGTGAAAAAACATCATATAGGCAACTTTGTACTAAAGAAAGCTTGGGATGATATTACATCATTTCTGTGAACTGGTTTTATCCTGTAGATTTTTTTTTTATTTCTGTCTCCCTTGATTCACCACATCTGGACCCTGGTCTGAGGATACATCTGGTGTTGATCACTCTTTATAGGCATTTAACTTGCATTTATATAACGCTGAGTTTTTGCAGTGAGGAGTGACTAACTTCTGTCTTATTTGGACTTAAAAAGATGTCATCTAGAATTCAGTTGATAAAGCTGTTCCTTATTTTGTACCAAAGTGCCCAGTAGCTTCACAGGAGTTCAAAACGCTTCAGTTTCAGATGACTGTTGCCTTTCAGCTGCTGCATTAAGAATTTCTACATCATGGATCTAATTTATTTGCGAATAGGGTCATAGGCTGGGACTTCAGCACTAGAAATACTAACAACTGCTTCAAGCAGTCCTGTAGACTTCAGGTGGACAACCCTTGCACAACTTAGTGTGCATGACATGCATGCAAACTTAGGATCAGCTATCACAGGCATTGGTGGTATGAATAAATTGCTTCATCTTTCAGGCCTTGTTATTGGTTTTTTTTTATTGCAAACGAGGATGCTGAATGTCACGATACCCCTGACACGTGGTACGTGGTTCTCACTAAACCAATATCCTGATGCTGGAAGCTGAATGGGAGGGGAGAAATGTTGCAAGGTGTTTGTAAACACACGGAGGGCATTTGGCACTGTGACTTATTTGCAAGGACGGAGGAAGACAGGGTGTGTGGCTGCTGGTGGTGGTAGGCAACAATCTGTCCAACCCATATAGAAGGAGTATTGGAGTGGGCATTTTTTTTCTAATCTCATAAGCATACTGAAATTAAACTGAAGTTACTCAGAACTTCCCCCAAACAGTAATTACACAACACAGTCAAAATGGCTCTAGAGCTAATAGATCCCTGGATAAATTTTAATGAGCGTCACTAAATTTCTACAACCAAGTTTTAAATGAAAGTATTCTACTCCTGTTAGAAAGAAGACCAACATGCCCTGCGCTTACTTCTCAGCTCTTTCTGCTGCCATTGAAGAGGCCCGTAAACTGTTTTGCTTACTGTTGTTGCTGAGTAGGATTTTTTGGTATCCCCCTTTTGCCTGACTGTGATCTTTTTCTGTGGTCTTTTCCTCTGAGCCAGTTTGGTCATCGGTGTAAGAGGGTGATCCACGCAAACGGTTAGTGGCCTACCCAAATCAAAAGGTGGAAATGTTAGTGAATGGGTAGTCAGAGGCTCCCTTTCATCAGTCAGGAATTGGGGGGTCTGAATATGAATTCCTGTTGAATTTGACCTGTTCTGAAATGCTGTTTCTGTTAACTTTGATATTTAAATCTGCAGTACTTTATTCATGAGTGAATGATTATTCCCTAAACGATATTTACTTAAAGTAAAAGCAAATGGAAATGCAAGCTTCTGCTGCTTCGAAATAGTTCTTGGAATTTTTTTAGTTTAGAGGAGTAGGAAGGGCATGGGTTTTGTTGGTGGTATTTTTCCTCTCACAGAGGAAATCAAAATTAAAAAAACCAAGAAGGAATGGGGGAGTTAAAACAAATAAAACTTGACGAGTCTAGAAGAACCCTCACTGCTTTAGCTAGCTATGTGAAAAATGTATTTCATTAGACTGTCTGTATTGCTATTTTCCAGCCACTGATGGGTAATGCAGTGGCAAGAAATAATGTTTTCTCTTTCCCCTTTTCCCACCCCTTCCCCCCTTCCATGCGTTGCAACTTTGTTCATGTTTTTTCCAAATGACTGGCTGCTTTGTAGTTCTAATATGCACCTTTCTTTTAATTTTAGGTTCTGTCTTCATTTTGCTGACTCAAACCGCAGATTCCAAGGAAAGGAGGGGGAAGTGGAATAAAATACTCAAGCGCCAGAAGAAAAGCCAAACTAGCCAATGAAAATTACTGTTACTGAAGTGTAGACTGCTCTCTCTTACACCTAGTAGGGGGAAAAATTGCTGTCGATTCAAAGCCTATAAAATGACTTTTGCAGACTTCTGTTACTGAACTTCAAATAGGCTAAAACCCTTTCAACTTGGGTTGAATTAGGAAATGGAAATATGACTCCTTCCATCTTTCTTCCCCTCTGCGGGGTTTTTTGTTAGGGGCAGGAAATCCTGAACAAATTGTATGGCGTCAACCAAACTTACAGTTGATGGTTATGGATGACATAGGAACTTCAGATTTCTGTCTCTGCAATGACACCTGATTAAGGCAAAGGCTGAAAATTGCTCATCAGCTACTTTATCAAAACTTGTAGTAACGATTACGCTCGTGCTTTCTCACTCTTTCTAAGATTTGAACTCTGGGGTGATGTTCCCTGGAAGGCGTGAGCAGATAAGTCATCTTCTTGGATTGGAAGTGGAAATAATATGAGAATGCCCAGAAGAGGCTTAGTAATTCAAGCCAGGACTCGTTGGCTATTAGTGGGCCTTGCTTTACTATTCAGTTTAGTCTTGCTCATGTATTTGCTTGAGTGTGCTCCACAAACAGATGTTAATGGATCTCTACCTGGTGTCGTAGGTGAAAACATGGGTAAAGAATACTATCAAGCTCTGTTGCAGGAACAAGAAGAGCATTATCAAAACCGAGCCACCAGTCTGAAACGTCAGATTGCCCAGTTAAAGCAAGAGCTTCAGGAAATGAGTGATAAACTGAAATCCCTACAGGAGAAAAAGAGCCCCAAGGTCAATGGTATGAACTACCAGGGCACCAAAGAGCAAGCATCCAATGATCTCCTAGAGTTTCTTCATTCCCAGATTGACAAAGCTGAGGTGAGCGTGGGGGCCAAACTGCCTAGCGAATATGGCGTCATTCCTTTTGAAAGCTTTACGTCTATGAAAGTATTCCAGCTGGAGATGGGGCTCACTCGGCATCCAGAAGAGAAACCTGTTAGAAAGGATAAACGAGATGAACTGGTGGAAGTTATTGAAGCAGGCCTAGAAGTTATCAATAATCCAGATGAAGAAGATGGACAAGATGAAGACGACGGAGTAGGGGAGAGGCAGCTGTATAGTGAAAACGATTTCATAGAAGGTATGTTTATTACATGCTTTCCAGCCAGTTAGCAGAAATGTCACAACAGGCGTTTAATGGTGTTTGTATTTTTAGGGGGTTTACCTACTTGAATATGATCTTGAACAGTAATTACACAGTAAGAACCTTTATTTCTAATGATGAGAATATTATTGCTTCATTATCTTGTGTTTTGTGTAGGGAGCAAGAAATCCATTTCAGAAGAAGGGCTCACCACAAGAAGTGTAGAGGGGAAGTTGTAACCGCTTAAAATACTGAGGCATTCATAACTGATTTTAGCTGAAGTCAGTGTGGCACAACAACTGCTTCTGGTACTGAATAACTGAAAGACTTCCAGTGAAACTGGTGGCAGTGGGAGGGAGAAATTGATTCATCTCTCTTGTTCCAGCATAGTTAAGCTATTCAGTATGAAACTACAGGGTTTTGCTTTTCTTTGCTCATCTCTATGCCACTTTTAGTTACTATTCAGGCTTTTGACTCTCATAGAGCTGGCGTACTCATACTGGAGGGAGAGCATTGGTAGGCTAACGTGTTCTGGTCATGGCAGCTGAAGAACTTGGTGTCCTCAATAGACCCTTCATGGTGTATTAGTTATGGGGTTTGCTAAGCTGTGCCATCTTGAACTGTTCTCTTGTTCTCGATTCAATTCTCTTTCAGGGCTTGTAAATTTAGTTACAGAACACTTTATTATAAAAATGAAAATAACAGTTATGCTTTCACCATTTAGTGACACCCTTAAAAGATGAGTTAGTGGTAATTCCTGTAGAAGTTGGCTTTCAAGGTACAGTGTAATGCTGATGGGGATCAGTATTATCAAAAACTGCCCTAGTACCTCTTTTTTGTATGTACAGTGTTAAATACATTTCATGCTGCCATAAAAAAAACCCCAAAGTTGGACCATGTAATAAGAGCGTTACTGTAAAAGGGATTCTGGATCTCTGCAGTACTGATGTCTGCACTATTAAGCAAACAGACGCTGGAGAAAGGTACTGTTGGCCTTGAAATAATCAGTTCTTTCAGTCTAAGATGATGTAATTGGTCTGCAGCGCAAAAAGTCTCTGCTTTTAACAGCTACTGTGTTTAAAGTTTAATGCAAGTACTCTTCTTCGTTCCAGAAGGTGGGGCAGGGTGTAGAATCCACTCACTCAGCTGTCTCAGTATAACACAGCTGATTCAGTGTTAGGCTCTTAGTGCAGTTTTTACTTAAAACCATATTATTTTGTCTGGAAGTAGTTATTCTTGCAGTCTTTTAATTGTTTTCTTTTTATATTAAGTGTGCAGCAGCTTTTCCTTTACTGTTTTAGATACTGCTTATACTCTACTGGATTTTTTTTATCAGTTCTGAAACAGTTGTCCATTTTTTAGTGTACTGCCTTTAATGACTGCAGAGCTCCAAGAAAGCAAGGAGATGTAGGACCTTAGAACTGCAGTTAGACCCCTGCCTCTGTTACACCAGTAACCAGATAATTGGTTTTGGAAGTTGAACTAGTTTCCTTTGTTGTAAAGGAAGTTTCTTCAAGCGTAGGTTACAGGAACTGTAGAAAAAATACGCAGCACTTGAAAGAAAGTATTTCTATGCTGCAGCTCATATGGGTGTGTTAGCAACTAGCCATAGTGATATTTATCAGTGTCTTGTATCAGACAGTTGTGGGTTGTGTGGATATTCTGGTTTTATGTCTATGTGAGAATACTACTGGCTAATTTAGACACTGGGCCAACAAACAAAGCTGCTTCTGAATATTAACACCTTTTTTTTTTTTTTTCTTCCTTCCCCCCCGCCCCCTTCTGTTGTTCCAAAATGTAGAGGTGAGAAATGGAACCAGCCGGTAGTGGTAGCTGCAGGTCCCTCGCCCTGCAGCCCCGTGACGGGGCTCGAGCGCGCTACCTCGCTTGCCAGTTTGCGCATCCCTGTTTGATGGAAGTGCCGTTGGAAAGTTGATGTCTTCCCATTTAGGAAATGCTGCTCCCTTAAGCTATCATAAACTGGTGGGTTCCAGTTTCATAGCAGACTTGGTGTATCTACTGAAGTCACAACAGTTCCTATAAATGTCCTAAGAGCACAACTAAATTGTTCCTGGATTAGTGTTGCTCATTTAGAGAAACAGTTTGTTAAAGTTGGCTTGAGTTAAAACAAATAGTTTGTCACTTATGTTCTATATCCTCATCAACTGCTAAAGATTATTTTGTAATAAGTGATTTAGGACTAAGACTATAGAGTTTTTATGCTATTTGAAACAAGAGGCTGAGAAACTTGGTGCGTGGATTACTTTGGGGGGGGGCAAAAGAGAAAACTGATACTGCATTAGTTAATACATAGCTGTCATATTTTACGCTTAATATAGATAAACATTTTTGCTTTTGTTCTGACTGGAAGGATTTTTGTCTCAAAAATAATGCATATCTATCCTATAAAAACTTACCCACAAAACTGTGCCACGAGTATAAGCTAAGTTAGAAGCAGGCATTTTTATTCTAGAAGTATTCTAGCTTCTGACCTCAATATGCTAACTTCTCATGTAGGTAAACGTTTGGTTTTGGGAATTATTTCGGCTTTTTTCCCAGACTTGTGAGGTACTAGACTAAACTTTGAGCTATGTCATCTTTTGTGGTATGTACTTTTAAGTTCTACTAGTAAATCCTTAAGAGAATGTGGTGGTTGTTTAAATCAGTTAAGAATCTGTTATCTCTTAGACAATTTTACCTAATGGTATCTCTTCATCACCACCAAATGTCTGAATTTCTTCCCCAGCATTTACATTGTCTTTGGCCTGTCAGTGGAGTATCACTGTCTTGATTTGTGAAAGCATCAAGAATTTTTTTCTTCCTGTATTTTAGGATTTACCTATACTGGAGTAATTTGTGACAACAAAGACTAATGACATGATTTTAAACTTAATCTGCCTTTTATATTTTATAAGTAGACATTTCCTAAATAAACTTTTCTGGAAAAGTACACTTAATTACTCAGTAATACATGGTAGTCAGAATCAACTGATTTATATTACTCTAATACTACGTGGGCCAAAAACCTTCAAAATTCTATGCTGATGGATGGTAACTTTCTTGTTGCTGCTCTTTTTTTGCTCTGTGCCCTTGATTTAACTGTTCATGCAGCTTTTTTTGTTGCATGCGCAGCCTCTGTGGTCTCGACATGAAGACGTTCTGCCTTCTACCTGTGGTGCACGGAAGCTGTACCCATGACAGGGAGCAGCCTGTTCAAGTTTTATCTAAACTGATGTTCGGGGGGTGTGTGGGTTTGGTTTTTTTTTTGGTTGGTTTTTTTTTGTTTTTTTGTAGCGTTGCAAAACAAAGTAATGACCAAATGTGTTTTGGAGTTGTGATTAGGCAGAACTGCCTGCCTAACATAGACAAGAAGCATGGAACATCATGGCTATTGGCAGGCTTCGAGCAATAACACCAAGTAAAAAAAAAAAAAAAGAATTGCAAGTATGCATTGCAGCTACGAAGATACTTTCAGAAAGCTCCAAATTATTTTTCACAAGGCTCAGTTGACTTGCTCTGCTGATGAAGAGAAAACCAGCAAGTTTCTCAGCTCTGCCGGGCTCCGACTGCAGCACTGTTACCTTTTTTGCTCTGCTGCAACCCAGAATGAAACTTCCAGAATTCTAAAATTAACAGAACAAAAACTTGATCTTAAAAAATTCTTGTTCTGCAGTTGGTGTTTGAGAATCGCTTTGAAGCTTTTTTCCTTAATATTTGCATGAGATCTAAGCGTAGGAGAAACAGGAGTACACTGTTCCCTTTGGGTGAAGAGTACCCCTAGAGAGAATAAAAGTTGCAATATTACATGTTTTCACTAATGAAGGGGTCTAGGGCTGCAAACAATGAACCTAATTACTGAATTGGGCATTCTAAGGTAGTCCTGGATTAAAAATAGATTTCTTTGAGATCAGTGTTTAATAATATTGAGAAAAAGAGGATAAGAAAGGTGGGGAAGAGCATAGCAGTATTATTACCTCTGTCCATCCCCTTGCTTCAGAAGCCTGTGACATTAAGTCCTGAATAGTGATGCAGAACTCAGGAGCCTTCATGGATAGCTGCACTTCACTGTCAGTGTAACTGATTCATTTGGGTTGCATTTGTCAGTGTAACTGGTTTATTTTATCGGGAGATTGAAAGCTTTTCAATTGGATAGACATTTAAAATTAACCTTTGGAAAACAGAGGCATTAGCATATTTTCTAATAGCTAATTAGCAATTAGTTAATCTCTAATAAAGGCCTTGTTATTGAACGCCTTCCAGAATTTGAGTGCTGCTGTTTGGGTGCACTTCTCTTGCTTCTGTGTTTCCAGTTAGAGCTTGGCAAAGTCCAGAAACTATCTTTAGGTCTGAATCTCAAGGGAAGACTTCCCACCCGAAATATGTCCTTGGCATGGAAAAATTGTTTATCCCAGTGCTGCAAGCTCAAAGTCCAAACTCTTCCAGAGTCTTTGCCATCCGTAGAACAGTGTAGGCTGTTTGTCATTGCAAACACTCCCTTTAGTACGTCCTGTGTAAGACCAGAAACTGGCCAGTGTCCTGGGAACTTCAATGGAGAATTGTAATACACAAAAAAAAAGGACTTTTTTCTTAAATTCCATAGTCTAAAACACTTGCTTGGTAGCTTTCTCAGTAGTTGTAAAACAAGTAATAGTGTTCAGTGCCATGGAAGAACAGCTTTTTGGCTTTGATAGTAATTGATCCCCAGTATTCCGAAGATTTAATTTGTTTAGTGAGAAACAGAACTTGTGCAAAGGGAGTAAAGCTTCGTGGACCAGGAATAACAGCTGTTAAATTATTTCTGCTGCTTTTTACCTCTTTGCTTATAGAGCTCTGTTTTGGATGGCAGCCAGTGTATGCTAGTTGGAAGGTGAGATTGCAGGTTTTATTAAGTGAGTCAGTCCCAAGTGCTAAAAACCCGAATACACTAAGAAGTAAAACAGATGTGGGTTTTTTCTGGCTGTTCTCAATTCTGGCTTCTGTGTAGAGAAGGTTTAATGCCATAAAAGTATTCAAATTAGTAGGTTGCCTATGGAGGTTAGCTCATAGCAAGGAGAATAACCGGAGGACCACATACTTGCTATTTAAAGGAAGCGGGGCGCTGGTAGGATGTTGCGATTCAAAAGTTTGAATCTTATATTCCAGCAACTGAATGTTGACAACGTGCTACTCCGATTCGGTCTTCCATATTAAGGTCTTTATGAAGTTAACAGCAGCGTGGGGTTTTTTAAGTTACTTTAATCTAGAAATTTTTTTTCTGTACTACAGCCTTCGGTAGTAGACTGACATCTAAGCTTATCCTTTGATTAAAGATAAGCCATTGGAAACTGTGACATGCTTTTTAGAAACTTCACTTACATTGCAAATGGCATTTTCATCTGTACACAGCTATTGGATACTAGAGGAAGGAATATAATGTACAATACTGAATGTTAATTTATGCAGGAGATCTGGTACAAAGTATTTGGGACATCTTGCGTGAGAGCATGGTGTGCAAACACTGTGGCGCATCAGCTGCTCCAGTAACCAGGGAGCTGTTTTCAAGCTGCAGCGCAGCACAGGGGGTTGGAGTGGAAAAGGACTGAGAGGGATTTAAGATCTTTTTCTGCTTCTAACAGTCAACACTGTGGACTTCCATTGTTCAAAACACCCTTTGCAGTACTTGCAATTCATACTGATTGGAAACTGTCGTGCTTTTCCCGAGCATTGCAATGTGGTGCATATTTTATGCAGCTCTGTCTTCACAAAGCAATAAAGGTGGATTTCTATTTCTTAAAGGAGTACATTGCAAAGCGTTGTTCATAGGGTAAAAAGCATGTAAGTTGAAAGGTTAGAGTCAGTCACCATGAACTTCCAGCGTGATGGCACCAGCTTGTTCTGCCGCACCGCGTCTCCCCCAGACGCTCCCCGTCGGGCCTGCCGGGGCACGTGCTCGCCCCAAGGAAGAGTGCATTACAGAGCTGAATATCGGAAGGGAATAGGGAGCTGGCTGTAAAAGAGAGGCTGTTGGGCAGACACAGGACAGGGGCAGAAGAATGGAACTGGGGTTGGTTTGGGGAGGGAGGCTGGAGCAGAGGAACGTGGAGGGAGTTAGGGAGATTTAGGGAGAGGACTCTTTGTACGGGCGCCTGGTGTACAGAGGAGAAAAGTTGGGGCAAGGTAGTGTACACATTCCTTTGCTGCTTGTGTTGAACGAGAAAGGTAATGGGAGGAAGGGAACATGGAGGAATATTGGCCTGGGGACAGGGAGAGAAGCAAAGCTGTAAGATCACCTCTTTCTAGTTCCTGAGATAGACAAACAAAACCAAGCTGCTCTAAGTTTGAGGGCTGCTCCCTTCACATACCTTGACCCCTCTTGATTTCAGCTGCAAAAAAGACAATAACAACAAAAGGACAGCATCAATACTGAGCCCAAGAGACAACCCTTTTCGTCACCAGAACGGTTCATCTATCCTGTGCCCTGCCACCTTCTTTCTGGGTGGGAGGCTGGGAGAGGATTTCAGCCGCTCTCGAGGCTGGCTTGCAGAAGAAGAGGCAGCTCAGGCCTGCCGGGTGAATGGAAATACACGGGTTACGTGCTGTAAAGGCAGTTGTGTTGTTCACACCTGGGGATATGCAGCTATTCGTAACTTTCTCAATGGTCTGTGTGGTCAGCTGAACTGAAAGTTGTTTGGGTCGTAGTGTAGCTTATGTTGCTTCCTTATAATATACCTTTTCCTTGCTGGGGAGGGAGGAGAGCTGAGATGGGATGAACACAGGGCAATTCTGTTGGAGGATTTTTCCTGCTATCCCTTCATACTCTCAGGTTAATATGGGTACAGAATTATCACCGCAGATGAGTCTTGGTCTTTTCCTTTGTGATGTAAAATTAGAGAGTTGAGTTGCTGCCTTGATGGTCATTAAATGAAAGCGATCAGCTAACCTAAATATTTGTTCTGATTGGGATAGACTTCCCTGCCCAGTAGGAGTAAGATGTCTCTAAATAGGTAATCCTGTTTATAGGGAACTGGCATTGTTTTCCAGAAGTGTTACAGTTATGTAGAAAACTTCTGCTTACATCCTTGAGGACTACAGTAAAATGGCACTATCCTTATTTATGGGATAGAAAGCACTGTAGCTAGTGGCCAGCAGTGAAAATGGTTTTAAAGCATTCCAGCATTTATCGCATGGATTTTTTTATCTTAGATATCACATTTCAGATTTTGCAGGGTTTGTCAAGTGAGTTACTGTGTCATTTGTTCTGCCCGCAGCTTGTGTTGTGTTGATTGCTGGCCAGATGATCTCAGCTTTTACTGTGGACTAGCTCAGAAGATCCTTACCGAAAGGCCTAAGAAGAGGCAATATTAGATTTCAGCTAACCTTTTCAATAGCGAATAGTTGAATGCCCTTTTTGTTGGGAAGATAAACTCTAATTCTGCCTGAGGGGTTGATGAAGGACTACAAAACCTAGCTAAGAAACAGGGGAAGCTGGAGGTTGTTTGAGATTGTTTTTCAGATCTGGTCTAAGAAGGTAGGAGGGTGATTGTGATAATTGGTGGTTTGTGGATTTTTTGTTTGTTTTTAGGAAAACCCCAGAAGCTTTGCCCCAAAAGCTTTATTACTCACTTCTTTATAGTTCTCAGGAAAGTGTTTCTGAAATACAATTGCTGGGATCTTTGACTTTACGAATTACTTGTGTGACTTATTCTTCAGGTTACTATCGTACAGAAAGAGATAAGGGGACACAGTATGAGCTGTTTTATAAGAAGATGGATGGCATGGAATACAGGCATGTCACCTTGTTCCGACCTTTTGGACCCCTCATGAAAGTGAAGAGTGAAACGGTCGATATTTCTAGATCAATCATTAACATTATTGTCCCTCTTGCTGGAAGAACTGAGGCATTTGCACAATTTATGCAAAACTTTAGGTAGGTGCATGAGATTACATAGTGAGCTATATTGCTGATTTTCAGTCTTTTGTTTCGTTTTCAAAATTAATTTCTCTTCTGGTGGATTTGCGGCAGAACTGATTCCAACATTGTGTGCAACTGCCTTGGGATGTTTGGAATTGAACCTATTGCATGGAGAAAATACTCCTTCTAAAAGGAGTTAAGAGATTCTCAAACTGCACCAAAGTCCCTTCTAGACCAAATGCCAGGGCCACTGTGAACCTGGACACAGATGATCTTGAACATCATTTCTGTTTTTTACAACAGTTTTTGAGCTCTTGTTTATAAAATCAGGTGTTGGAGTGAGACACACAGTATTGGAACCTTCTGATTCAAATGGGAAAGATGGGGGATGAAGACGGAAAACATCTTTCCTTGTTTTCTTTAGAAGCTAGTTGAAGTCTGACCAGAATACTTGAATCTGCTAATACTTTTAAATGCAATAGCTTTTAAGTACCTGAAGCTTCTGTTGTGTTGCAAGTAATTATTAATATCTGCTTATCTTTGTGCTTATAGGGATGTGTGCATTCATCAGGATAAGCGTGTTCACCTCACAGTGGTGTATTTTGGACAAGATGGGCTATCAGAAGTAAAAAGCATCCTAGAATCCGTAGCTAGGTAAGTGTGTCGATCTGATGTCAGTCAATACAAACTATATTGATTGGCATTTAAAATGAGTTTTAAAAAGGATGAAATAATAAAAAGAATCACTTTATAGTCCATTACAGGTTAATGGGAAAAGTAAGCTTTATTTACACTACGCTATTTTTTGATTGGCATTTTACAGCTTAAGTTGCAAAAGTCTCCTGAACACTACCAAAAATCAAGTTATAGGCCAAAAAAAGGCTAACAGCAGTGGCTTTGAGCTTTCTGTCTGACAGTGCAAAAAACAGCAGGGGTGACCTTTGCAGTGGACAATTCAGTCATGCCAACAGATTGATCAGAATTAAAGTTCTTCGGAACTGGGATGTACATTTCGATAGCTCTTTCACTGGAGAATCAGTGTTATTGAATGATAAGGAAGAGAAATGTAGTCAAAGCAGGCTGGTGGGCTGCTGTGTGTGAGAAGTTAAGCTTTGCCTTCTGTCCTCTAGGTACTAGGGAACTGGGCCCACACTCACCCTCTGCTGTAAAACAACTTTAAACACTCTTCCATCACGGCTGTCTCAGCAAATAGCATTACAGGACCATGGATTTAGAATTCCCAAACGTTACATTTTTTTGCTCCAGAGGGGTGGGACAGGTAGTAGCATCTGTAACCTGTAGCTAAGGGGCCCCTTCTCTGCCTGAGCTCTTGTGCTGGTCCCTGAGCTGGGAGCCTGTAACCCTTGTTAGCCACGGACGAGCTGGGCTCCCAAGTGTCCCTATCTCACAACGCAGGCCAAGGCTCTGCTTGGAAGTGGGCATTTCACTATTATTATTTCATTCGCATTAGGCACAGGCTATTGTGTTGCTGGCTTAAAATGTGATGGCGAGTTGGCCTGGTGTGCACAGACATCTTCTAGGAAGGGAGGGGTGCTGCTGCCTTCCTCGCACAGAGCCCCCCCGGCATCCGGCTGGCTGAGTGCTGGCTGCCTCTGTTTCTGAGGCTTCTCTGCTGCCTGCCACGCTCCCTGCGAGACGTCCTCTTCTTCTCAAAGCGCTGAGTCAGATTCAGGGCTGCGAGCTCACTGGGCATTTATCTGGTTCTTTATCTTCTTAGTGGTGCTACTGTTGAGTATCCACTCTGTTCTCTGCGAGCATTGACCTCTGAAGTGCTCTTAACGTTGCTTGAAGATATTCCCCAGGTGTATTTCCAATCTCCCTTTGCTGCTCCTTCCCTCTTCTGCGATGAGTAGAGGCATGTGTGCTACCGGTACGGAATAGGGAGGAGAAGCAAACTGACCGGGTTATGGTGGCATCACCAGACAGATGGCCTTTTGCCTCGGGAGTTTGGTGGTGCCAGGACTCCGGCTTTCCGCTTGCCCTCCTCTCTGACATAGTGAAGACAGAGATACTGGTCTATTAGTCGGGACTTCGCAGTTTGTGGGTGGTATTGTACTTTCAGAGAACACTTTAATTCACGTCAGATGCCAAGAGGCCTTTTAAATCTGTCTGAATGATTAAATGCGAAGTGAAGTTATGAAGTAAGACTGAGGTCCATCTTTTTACAACATCTAAGCTCTGACACTTAAAGCAGACAGCTAAGCGGAGCAGGTATTTTTCCCTTTTTCCCTCATCCTGATGATATAACTGGGGTTTTTTTTGGTTTTTTTGTTTTGTTTTGTTTTTTGTTTTTTTTTTTTTTTTTTAAATTTCCGGAATGAAATTACTGTAAAATGCTGAAAAAGTTTAAATGGTCCCTTCCGCCCCCCACACGGATTTATTTTGGGTTTGGCTCTGTTTTTCTGCTAGAGAAACTAACTTCCACAATTACACGCTCGTCTCTCTGAATGAGGAATTTAACCGAGGCCGGGGACTTGACATGGGTGCCAGAGCCTGGGAAAAGGACGAGGTCCTGATGTTCTTCTGTGATGTTGATGTTTATTTCACAGCCGAGTTCCTCAACAGTTGTCGCTTAAATGCTGAGCCTGGTATGTTCCTTTACAATTGCTGTAACCGTGTCTTGTTGTCTTTGCCTTAAACTAACCTGTGTTGAGCATATAGAAAACTAACTTGAATGGTGGAGCTTATTCAATGCCATGCACCTAGGAAAGTGAAAAATAATCTGTGCACAAAAGACAATAGTATTTAGACTGAGAAATAACTTTTGCCTTAGTGTAGCTTGTTTTGTGCAATAAGTACAATTTTAACATTTTCTTAAGATTTAGCTGTCTAAAAGAAACCTGGACAGTTTAATTGCTTTAACACTGAGACTGCATGTAAATTTGTATAACGAAACTCAATGCAGCACTTAGGGTGGAAGATTATTTTTATTATACTGAAATCTTTTAACAATTTGGTTTATGTCTTCTCACGCTTGTATGGCCAAGACACATCACATACGAATGGTTTTCAGTAGAGCTACACAATGTGCTCCTTAGAGAGTGAGCTAATGTTCCACATTTACATCCCAAGCTCTGAAATTTTCTGGCCGTTTTTCTCAAGTCTGTATGAAGCTTGCTTGTTCTGCAAGCTTCTACCAAGAAGGATAAAGCTTTCTTGAGTTAATAAGCGTGCTAGTTAAGACCTTCTCCTGTCAAACATTTGTTTGTTTGGGTTTTTTTAGTGCTTACTCTTATTCCAGATTTGTTGCAGCCAGAAACCATTTTCTCCAAATGTCAATTTGGAATGAATAGATACTTTTTCTTCACATAATAAACAGTCAAGAAAGTCTGCTATAAGCCAGATATTTGGATTCTATTTCTTGCTTTTTCTTTCATTTCTGTCTGTCTCTGCACTTCATGAAACGAGTTGTATAAATAATCAGAAAAACTTTGGAGGGGAGCGTCTCGTGAGCTTTCACAAGGAAGGGAGTTTGAGAGGCTGCTTGACAATTCATACTGACAGTTTCTCACCTTTGCTTCAGGTGAGATCTGAAAATGCTTCTCACACGTTCAGAGTTCGTGCCCAAATCAGGGTACTGAGTGTTCTTGTGGGCTGTCGACGATACCTTTGAACCACTGGCAATGCAAGAGATCCTTGAAAAATATTTGTCTGGCTTCTGTGATAGGCGTAGAACTGGTGTCACGGCATAATCAGGACACTCAGGATGCTGAAAGCCCTTGCAGGACATCCTGGATGTACCCACGTTTAAATGCTTGTGGAAAGAGGCATGCTCGTAAAACTCAAGCTATGCAAGATGTTACTTGGACTTGGTTGTTGTTTAGCTTTACTGCATACCATCATTGCAGGGATTCTTCACTGTCATCTAATGGGATATTGTGATATATCGCATGAGATATATAGTAATTGTATGTGTTTATATCACAATGTGATATAAAAAATATATTTTATATGTATATAAGTATCTATATGTACATGTATACCTATAGAGTATATATAAATATGTGTACATATATATATTTTTTTTTTTTAAAATCCTGTGGGCTCTGCCTCACTAGATGCTATGGGCTACCTAAATGGGAAATCCTAGCAGTTAGACCTTATATTTATTTGTTTTCATTAGATGCTAATAGCTAGTATTTCACGTAAAGAGAATAATTTCCTCTTGCCTTCAGAAATGATGCCCACAGTGAGTAACAATTACCTTTCGACTTCCAGGGAAAAAGGTTTTTTATCCTGTGGTATTCAGCCTTTATAATCCTTCTATTGTCTATGCCAACCAAGATATACCACCCCCTGTGGAGCAACAATTGGTAAGCAGCGTGATTTATTCTGGATGGAATTAGTTGTGCTTTGTGTTTAAACAAAATTAAGTGTAACTTAATAGTCTGTTTGGGATATCTTATGACCTTTGGCTGTGCGTATCTAAACACTTTTCTCCATTATGGGCAAAGCACTTGGAAGAAAAGCTTATCAAACGGTACAAAACTCGTTCTTAGATAAACTTGGAGTTCTACCTAGATTAAACAAAAAAAGCGCTATTAATCAAACAAAGTTGGTAGTTCTGATCTATTGCTTAATTCTGCCTTGGAAAGCCAGTATTTCAGGAGGATAGTGGCATAACATAGCAACAACTTTTATCTCATGTTCCAGCAAACAAGGAAGTGGTGAAAGGAAAAAAAGCTATGAAACTTGATAAGCTTCCCTCAGTATCAACCCTCTTTGTTAACTACCAAATGGTGGTTGCAGGAAATGTGCCGTGGAACTCGAGGTGGGCTAAGATGTTCAGTCGGTTGCTTTTTTCGTGCTGCAGACAGCTGTACTCACATTGTTTCTTTACCTTTGCCATCCAGCATCTGCCAGAACCACGGGCTGTTATACTGCTAGTTTCATCTTGCTTTTGGAATGAGCAACACTGCTTCTAGGGAAGCTCGTAGTCAAAATAGTAAACAAATAAACCTCACAGACAGTCAAGAGAATAGGTTTAAGGGTAATTTGGGGCTCAGCAGAAAGGAGTTCGTACTGTATTTTTGGGTCTGTGTTGCCTGAAGGTGCAATGGCCGCAGTCAATGTCCAGCGTGACTCTTTCAAGAGACTGGAAAAATGAAATTGGGTTTTGCAGCTGGGGCTTCTGAGGCAGACAGGCTTAGAGGAGAGAAGGAGAGTGCAACACAGCCTTACTAAGAGAAAAAAACGTAATAACCCTCACCCTCTACGTTGTTTGCAAGGATCCTGCTGAAAGTGGGAGGGAAGCTTTTGCATCCAGCCTCACGTAGTCACAGCTGAGGGAGGAGTGAGCTCCTTCCTGACAACTCTGCTGTTTACTTTTTTGAATCCAACAACTTTATGGTTGCTGACTCGGATCACAAAACTTACCTTTTCTTGTCATATCAGAACAAGAAGAGACAAATGCGGCCTTAGAAACCAGGTAGGAGTTGGAGTACTGGGAACAGGTGATTTGGCAATAGACTACCAAAAATCTACTGCTTGGTCTGAGCAGATACATAGAAAATAGAGGTGGTGTGGCAGAAAGGTAAACGTGGCAACTGCAATGCAAGTAAGTGTTCGGCATCAGACGGCAAAGGGTGAAGCGAACAGCTGGTAATTAGGAAGCCCAAATCTGTGCATGACACAGAAGTACTAGAAGTGTTATATGCTGTATCTTGCACTAAGCAAATGATGGGAAGAGCTTAGCTTTCTACAAAACCAGCTCGATGTACCTCCTTTGACGTATTTTGCATTTCAAAATGATATTGTTTTAAAATTGCAGGTACACAAGAAGGATTCTGGTTTCTGGCGGGATTTTGGCTTTGGGATGACTTGTCAATATCGGACAGACTTTCTGACTGTTGGTAAGATAAAACTAAAAAAAAAAAAATAATTATGTATTTATACATTGATTCCCTGTTCTTATCTAACAGGAAAGCAGTGCGTTTATTCCTTTTATTATTTTCCCAAGCCCAATAGTCAGACTCGCTTGACAAGTTTGACCGGTGAGATAAATCAGTTTTTCTAGATTCTGATGTCCCAGCTGATGAGCATTTGTTAAAAGTCACGGTATTTTTAGTAATGACATTTCACTCTAGGACTCCTAAAGATCTTTCTTTTTTTTTTGTACTTGTGACTGTCTGAAGGAAATTAATCAAGTTTAAGAAATACGTCCCTCAAGTAAACCACTAACAGAAAAGAAGCACTCAAATCCTTTCTTTTAAATAACCTTGAGTAGTTGAATATAGTTGTTTGAGGCTTTAGAAGTACGCTTTGGCACCCCCTTCTGGCATGCTGTTAAAAGTGAGGACAGCTTGGTGTACTTGAATTTGGAAGACCGTCTTGAAGATAGTCTGCCAGAAGGTGTAATGCTACAGCCCGATGTGCTGTATAATCGCTTGAGTGCAGGCTGATTTCTACCAGCAGTCATGTTGCCCGGTGTATGGTATATGCTAAACGAAGACTTCATAATTTTAGAGTTTTGAAACTGTGCGTGAGTCTGGGTTGATTTTCACGGTGGTCCTGGAAAGGCAAGAGAACTTGAAATGGTGGAACAGGTTCCTTTCCTTAATCCAGCTTTTTGAATTGTGACCTATGGAGTACTTGCTGGCGTTTTTAGAGAGGGCTTCTCATATGGTGCATGACTGCTTCATTTTCCAGCTGCTAAAATCCATTATGATTGCTAAAAATAACCCAAAAGCATAGCCAGTGAGGTCTGCCTACAGTTTTCTGCAGCTGTCATATGGGATGTCATGCATAATGCGATTTGGAGACACTGCTCTAGGAGACTTTCTGAAGCCAGCAGTGCATGATCTGTGTCCTGGGCAGTTCCACCGCAAAGGATATGGTATGCTTGAAGCTCCTCTCCCTCAATTTGGCATGCTTTGGCATGGAGAACTTAAAGTTAATTGCTCCAGAATTTCTGGTATGTCATACCAGATTTGGTAATAAGTTAGACAAGGGGTGTTGCTCTTTTTGCCTTACATCTAGCCCGTGTCCCAAAATAACGTTTTCTGATATTGCTTGTTTTTACAGGGGGTTTTGACTTGGAAGTGAAAGGCTGGGGTGGTGAGGATGTTCACCTTTACAGAAAGTACTTGCACGGTGACCTCATTGTGATCAGGACACCGGTCCCTGGTCTCTTTCACCTCTGGCACGAGAAACATTGTGCAGACGAACTCACTCCAGAGCAGTATCGCATGTGCATCCAGTCCAAAGCCATGAACGAGGCCTCTCACTCGCACCTTGGGATGCTGGTCTTCAGGGAGGAGATCGAGACTCACCTGCGTAAGCAGGCTTACAGGACTAACAGCGAAGCAGTGGGTTAAATGTCACCCCCGTGACATCTGATGACTTCAAATTCACAATGAACCAGCATCATTTTACAGCCTTAATTCAGCTTAAAAATGCAGTGCCTCTCTTTTTCAGTGAAGAAGAGTCTAGGTGGTTTTTGGTTCTTGTAATTGTTTTCCAAGTAGTTCTTTGACTGAGATGCTGTTACCTATGTATCTTGCAAATTCAAGCACCTCAGACAAGTTGGAAAGTGTATGCAGTTCAAGGAGAGCGTCTTCGGTATCGATTGGAAAAATCAGTGGAATGTACAACTCAACAATGGTACATTTCAATTCTTATATTTGCATTATTTTGAGAATTAAATTAAATAATCTTTTGTGTTGTCTTGAGTATTTTCAGTCTGTCTGGCTCACTGCACTGTGACTTTAGAAGGTTACTATCCTTACACTCCATTGCAGGTGCGAAAAAGAATCTCGCTGTGAAAGGTATACGGGGCGTGCTGACTGGTACGCCAACTGTTCAGGTCGCTGATTTCACAGCGAGGGCTTGGCGCCGCGTTTGCTGTACGAACAGACGTTCGCATGGTTGAATATAGAATAATTCATGTGAAAGAGGGGGAAATGAAAATCTTTTTAAGTGGAATTTTGGAGCATATAATGTAATTTCACACTGCAAAAGAGACACCTCCTTCTTATCTCGGTGATGGATCAGACCAGTTGGGAGCATTCCAGTTGGGTGTTCCTGGGTCTGGTCTTTTCCCACAGTAGACGCGACATCAGAGAATCCCGTCTATAAGCTGAGCTGTGCTCTTAAACTCGTTTGTTTAAAGATTTTTGGCCCTACTCCTCCTTGTTCAAAGGCCCTGCCTGTACATCTTGTCCTTTTAAGTTGAGGAACCATCTTTTCATTCCCGTTTAAAATTATTAAAGGCCCATTTGCTATTATGCCATTATTGTCCTTTTGCTCTCTTTTTCCCTTTCGGGCATTTTCCTTACATGTTTTTGGGAGGCAGTCCATACACTTGTAGCTGTTTCACTGACTGAAAAAGGAAGTGCTATTACAGTCTTTCTTCATACGATGCTCTCCATTCCGCTGATTATCCTAGTAGCCTTATTCTTCACTTTTTTGGTTTGAGGGGTTTTAGGGTTTTTTCTTTGTTTCTGGTTGTTTGGTTTTTGTGTTTTGTGGTTTTTTTTTTGTTTGGTGGGTTGGTTTTTTTTTTTTCTTAAATCTTGGGTTTTTTTGAGCGTGCGTAAGCAGAATTCTGCCGTGGTCCCATTAGTGCCTTGTACAATGGCACTACTACTTCTCTATTTCCCTTTTGGGTGTTTTGGGGTGCATAAACAGTTTAAATGCAGGCAGGTCACTTTTCTTCATGTTGTCTTATACGCTACCATATGGCATGCCTCATTTTTAATACATTTGTTTATAGAATGAATGCTAAGAATGTTAATTCAGTGGTTAAACCATTTGCCTGGTCTCCACTGAACTTAGAAATTAGTTGAAAACCCTTCTCAAATCAGGTGATCTAGATCTGTTCATGAATTCAGTTTGCTTCAAGAATTCTGAAGGCAATTAAAGATTTAAATGGTTGATTTCTGAATAGCAGATATGCTGTACAAATAGTTTTGGGCACTGATCCTTTTTGTATGTACATAAAATTTGCCTTTATGTAACTTATTGTGGAGAACAGTGTACTGTATTGTACTTAGAGTGAAGAGAATGCATTGCGAGGCTTCTTGCAATCGATGTTCTCAATATAATAAATGGAATTTCTGCATTTTAGAAATTGTTTTAAGCTGTTTCTTTGAATAAGGTTTTACAATAATATTTCACAAGGCAGATGACATGCCAGATTCAAGTAGCAGTATTTGCAGCGAGAAGTTCAACCCGCTCATTTTGGCATCTCAAGTGAGTATCTCCCAAGAGCAGATACAAAGTGCAGAGTTAGATCCCCAGACAACTTGAACTTGCACCAGATGTTATCTTACTTTAAGATATCTTGGTGGTTCCTATTAAAAATGATATGGTACCAGTGAGGAGAAGATGAAATACACAGGCATTTGGGGTAAAGATGTAAGTGCGACCTTCTACTGAGACGGCAGCCCTTAAAGCTTCAGCTTCTCTCGCTGTCCTGGCTCTGCTGTGCAAGATCAAGCATGAGAAGTGCCTCTCGGTGACACCAGCGCTGCTTGGCATGCGCTGGAATGGATGCTGAGGCACCGCACAGGTGGTAAGCGTTGCTGCAGCTCGCTGGTATCACTCAACCACTGCTTCAGAAGGATCCGGTTGTCCTAGTTTTCATGTTTTGGAAACGCAGCAAGCTGCTGATGCTGGTAGCCAGATCTCTTGCCTTCTGCTACTTGCCACTGTCTGGTTGTGCTTATCAGCGATGGAGGAGGAGGAGAACAGCGTCAACAGTCTGCGTCCGTGCAATCAGAAACGGTCTGCGGTGTAGATGCTGGAAGGCAGTCAGCAGGAACCACTTCTGAAACCTTTTTTCCATTCGCCATCCCAAGATGTGGAAGTGAATGCATTGGCGCTAAAACGAAGTCAGAGGTAGTTGACGTCAGGGTCGGGTACTGACACAAGTAGCCCAAAAGACTGATTATCTGAGGACTCCTGAACTCTTGGGCGCCCTTCCAGGCTTCGTCTTTCTCTTGTCTTAGTTCAGCTCCGTGCAATAACTGCCTGCATGAGAACGTGTCGCTGTGGCACGCGTCAGGTTGGCGGCTCGGTAGGAGCAGGGGCAGCTGTGGCCCATCACGTTCGCGCCGTGTTACGGAAGCCGGAGATCCCGGTACGGGCTATGTGCTGTGTTAAGTCATTGCAGCCCAAGGGTGGTAACAAGGACAAGAATAATTTTAAGCACGGAATCTCCTGGGATGCATTTTGCTGCTGCGTGGTGCTGGGTCGGGTACACAGACCTCACTGCGTGCACCTGCAGGGAGGGTGGGTTTCCTGCTAACAATCAACCTGTAGAACATTTACAGCAGGAAAGGACTTGGTTCTAATAGTGCTTTTTGGGTCGAAGGGTAGCTTAGTAGCAACTTTGACATCGGAAATTAAATCAATTACTTAAATTAAAAGCTGTCATAATTTAAAATTTACACTTCAAGGAAATTATTGCTAATCATGTACAGTTCATGTTCCCTAATGACTTATTTTACCTACTCATTTTTCTCTGTTATTTAAATTAGTTGAAAAATTATAAATAACTACTTTAACTTTACTGCTTTTAATTAAATCTTAAAACAGTTGGGGTTTTTTTTGTATTATAATTCTGAAGTATTTTAACTTTTCCTCTTGGGCTGGGCTACAGGCCTTGACTATTTAGTTAAAAAAAATTTTAAAATTCTAACTTAGATAATGATTGTCCCTCAATGAATAGGTGAAGGTATTTTTTTCGAATAGGTGTTTTTTTCAAAATCACATGCAATGTTTTCCTGTCAGCGAGGCCCTCGCTGGACTAAGTTAACTGATGACTATTACACAGATGGATTATTTTGTCTGTTTTAACACAGATTCTCCGCAAGAGGACGGGATTCTTTATATATAAGCCCAAAATAGATAGAGAAAAGGTTGAGACCTACGAATTGCAGAGAGAATGATTCTGTTCAGTGTATTGCTCCAGAAGTTACTCAAATTTCTGTGAATACACCATAAGATCACCGCATGGCGGCGGCTTTCCTGGTCCTGTTCTCCTGCTTTTCATCATTCTTTGTATTGGAGTTTTCCTGGCAAAAAGTCCTCAGGAAGCGCTTTGCTTTTTCTTGCTTTTCCACCGCAGCCTCGGGGAAAAGCAAGGGTAGAGCCCATTTCGGGATGCCGATTTTGCAGTTGTTACCAGTTACTGCTGCTTTACCCCAAGTTAACTGATCAAATGTCTTCTCTTTTATGTGGCTGTGGATGACGGTGACACTTTAATTACGCTCCTGAGCGATTAACACAAAGCTAAGTCACTGCCCAGCATCGGTCAGAAAAATGTGAGTCTGGGGAGCAGTTTGTTCTCCCCAAGTCCTTAGCGTGCCTAAGAGAAATTACACATGCTGTGTAAATATACTGTGTTCTGGAAACTTGAACGGCTCTTTTCATCACCTCCTTAAAGCTCACATTGTGTTGCCCTGATGGCTTTCTTCACCAGACTTCTTGTATTACGCTTCGTCTATCTCTACGTGCTACCTTCCTTATGAACCCAGTCCGTTTTTAATTCGATATGGCTCCTCTTTTATTTCTTCCGACTGTGCCTTGAAGCCTTCAGCCCTTTAAAAGCTCCAGTCCCGGCTCTTTGGCGGCGCGGGAGCCGTTGGGGTCCTGGCTGGCCGAGCTGCCGTGGGGATAAGCGATGGTGCCGGGCGCGGGAAAGCCGAGCTGCGGGACCCTGCGAGCAGCCGGGAGCTGCCATTGACCCGCTCTGAGAACTGGCTCTAAACCACAAAGGACTCCATTTATGAACTCTCTGCTACGGGTTAGGCTTTTTTCTTATTTCTGTATTTGTCATAATATTTCATGCTGAAATGCAGTGAACTGTTAGGGCAATGTCAAGTTCATGGCACAGCAGTAATTTAAGACCACTACCCATGCGCAGTGTTTGATTGCACACCGCTGCTTCTGCTCTGGAGCGGAGCTAGAACAGAAATAGCAGGATATGCCTTGACTATAAAGTGAGTTTACAAGTGATTTCAGTTACCTGAGCTATTGGCATTCTGGCATCGCCACGCTGTGATACGAGCGCGTGTGTTTGTACCCAGCTGCGCGGCTGTTTTCCCGTTACTGCTGCGTGCTGTAATACAGCAAAACATGTAACTCTTCCTCGAAGGTGTTTCCTAACCTCATCCAAGAAAGGGAGGAAATTAGTCATGTTTTAAATATTAAAATCTCTCACTTGAATAATAAATACTATTCTGCGTGTTGCTTTAGGCATAAATCTGACTAAATGGCTGGAAAATGTTAGCTAAGTGTCTAGTCTCAAGCTTGCAAGTGCCGGCGGGGGACGCCGGAGATGAGGTCCCTGTGCGGATCCGCGGCCGCGTGCTGCACCTCGGGCTGCGGCCCGTGGGCCGTCTCCTTGGGAGCCTTGGGCTGGGCTTGATGGCCACTTTAGCAACAAACCTGGAACTGAGTTAATTGAGGAAGAAGTTCAGCCCCAGGGGTGGCTCCGTCCACAGAACAAGTTCAGTAACTTAATTATTAACGCTTCAGTGTCGATACTGAGTTCACGTTATTGCTGGTCACCTCCAGCCTGAGACGGTGCAAACGCAAAACCCGTCAGCTCGAGGGGCCGAGGCCCTTCGGTTGGAACCCCAGGCAATTTCTGGAGAAAGGAGGACCAGCAAGGTTTTGAGTGGTGCGCTTGGGTCGTCATGCGTGGTGGCGGCTCTGACCTGCGCGGCTCCAGGGTGCCAGAAAAGGGTGTTTGCCACGCACGGACCGTCGCGGGCTCAGCGGAGGGGACCCGCTCCTGGCTTTCCCAAGGCGTGCTCTGCCTGCAGAGGGAGGATCAAACCCACGCCGTTCAGCTTGGGCTGCCCACCACTGGGTCATTGTGAAGATAAATGAAAATATCGTGCTTTGGCGTGAGAATCTGTCTGCCAGCGGCCGGCACTCGGGTCCCGTGGCCGGGTGTTGGGCCACGTCCTCATGTTTTTACAGATGCTTTTTATATAATGCGCTGTTTCCCTTTTTTTTTAAGCTGTGGTCCGAGTGTAAAAAGCCAGCTGTGTTTTCCTGGAGCACTCACTCCATTTTAGTGTTAGAGTAGTAAATATAGTAACATTCGCTTACGTAGGAACATGCTCCACTGAATTGAGAAGTAATTTTTTTTTTTTTCCAGCTGTTTTATGCTTGTTGCATTAATTGTAACCTTTTCCAAGGAACTTGCAATCTGTGGAGGGAAGGGGAAGTGTTCTTGATTAAGGGAAGACAAAATGAGATTAGGTCAGGGCACACTTTAATGTTAGACCCTCTACAGGGATGAATTCAGGTTGTGCTTTTGAATTTGCAAACTTGAATTTGTTTAAAAATATGCCATTCAATGGGACTAGTAGATACTGGTTTGGAGAATCAGAAAATGCAGGTGAAAAAATACAGGGAAATACTTAGTCCTGGGTCTGCTGCATCCAGAAGAAAATATTTAGCGGGTTGGTTTTTTTTATTAATTTCATAAAAGCCTGTGACCCTTTGGACTTTGAGATACACACACCTCTGAAACTCAAAACTTCTTTGTAAACTGTATTTAAGACTGGAGAATTGCATGAGGAGGGAAGGAGAAGCAGCGAGTGAGCCCTAACAACTTGTATATAAATGCAGACATATATTTATTTGCAGTTCGCAGTGTGTGCCAGAATATAAACTTTAGAATAAAATTAAACAGCTTTTTGCTTCATCAGATCAGGGAATGAAAAGAAAAGAACTTCAAATAGCCTTTAAAATGGTGATTCAGCATAAACATAGTAGCTCATTGACTACTGTATCGGTATAACAATAAAAAACTTTCTGCGTAGCCAAGACGGGTTTAGCTTTCCTTCGCCTGAGGTGCCCTTGCTCTGTGTGTGTGTGTGACCCCCAGCTACACCTTAAAGAGATTAGTCGTTCAAATTTTACTCAGCTGTGGAGTGGGAGGAGGAGCAGGGGGCTACGGCTAATGTTAAGCAGTGTCTGGTTCGTGCCCCCACGATGCTCACCTCTTCCTCGTCAGCCTGACGGCTTGTAACCCAAAGGGCTCCACCTCTTTCTTCACTGAGAAAGCTTTCTAGCAAAGGAGACTAGGACAAAATGCTGCTTTTTTTATTTCTGTGGTTGCGCTGGCTCTGCAGACCTCTGCCTTTATCGGCATACTATCGATTTGTCTTAACGCACGGCAGCGAGACGCGCACCTGGGCCGTGCGGCTGTCGCAGTCCGCGGGGCAGCTGCCCGGGGCGCCCCCGGAGCCGGCGGGTGCAAACAGCCCCTGCAAACAACGCTCCCCTGTGCCGGCTGCCTGCCCACCATCCCGCCTTCCCGCCGGTTTGAACTGGAGCATCGTGACTGCCTTCAGCCTCTTGTGAATTTGTACCAGCTGGGAGCCGGGCCCCAGCCCTCCCTGAGGAGCGTGCGGAGCCCTGCTGTCCCGTAGGGCCAGGAGATGGTCGAGGAGATACTTTTGGGCCTCTCCCTCACCCTGGAGGGGCTGCCCTTGCCACAGCTGATGCATATGCAGTAGCGATGGCACCTGTGTGCTCAGTCAGGGCCTTGCGGAATCATTGGCTCCTCTCAGGTGGTACCTGAGGCTGGCAGGAAAAGGTTCTTCTCCTTTCCCGAGCAGCCTGGTCTCTCTCCTGGGTTACAATAAGGTAAACGTTTTGTTGATTTTTCTGGGATATCCTAGTCTAAGATTGCACCAAAAAGGGAACGGCTTCCATCTCTTCAACAGGAGATCTCGTGTGCTGCAGCAAAGGATGTGTTGAGCCGGGTTTGAAGACCAGGTGTTGTAGCTGGGGTCTGTGTGGCAGCACCGTGCGGCAAAAGTACCTCTGAACTGAAGGTAGAACGTTAAATAAATCCTTTTACATTTAAGCCTCAGTGTTTGCATAAGGCTGTATTGAAACACAGCCCTGTTTTGCTTAGCTTAGTCCTGTTCTGGGATAAGTGCAATAAGTTCCTCCAGACTTGGAGCAAAGTGTCTGGGTAGGAGTTTGTGGTGATTTAACTGGTTTATTTGAGCTGCCCTAAGCCTCTATGTCGGGTGGTGAGTTTTCTGGAAGGACCGTGTTTAACCCCAGGGGTTCCAAGGTTGCCTTGTAGCTGTAGGACTCGTATGTCCCATGTGACTTAGGTCTCCCAAGCCACGTCCTAGCTAAGCTTTCACTCCGACTGCTGTAAAACCCCTTTGCTGGTGCACGTTAACTTAGTTAAAGGATTTATCATTTTCTTCCACAGGCAGAATGCTTTGCAGTCTGTACCCGAATTGCATGTGAAAGAGGATGTTAAGCTATTCTTGCCGCTTGCAATGCCAGTGGCTTTACGCACCTCTTTTCAAGACAGTCCTTGTGTTTACAAGTGTGGGGGTGTCCAACTTTAAAAATGCCAGGAACTTTTTTCCTTGCAGTTGCTTTGGTATTTGCGTGTCCGTGGGGGGGCGCACACGCTCTTCGCTAGCACTTAAGTGTTCTCAGCCTTCTGCTCAAAATGCCCTAAAAAAAAAAAAAAAACAACAAAAAACAAAAAAAAACCCAAAAACCCCAATGTCAAAAAAAAAAAAACCCACAAACAAACAAAAAAAAACCCAAAAAACCCCCACAAACCAACAAAAAACCAAAAACATGTCTGATATAAAATAAAATGTTTAATGTAGAGGCTATAAAACAGGCTATAAAAAAGGCTGTTTTATGGATCTGGTGGGCGCCCTGGCTGGCTCCTGCTGAAGGCAGCGACAGGGTCACAGCTGTCCTGGGAGGGCAGCGGCGTGTGCTCGCACAGGGCGATGGATGTGGAGTGGCAGGGGGTGAAGCTGTGCGGAGCTGTGGAAACACGAGCTCACGCGTGCGGCGGCGGCTTTGGCCGGGGGGACCTTGGGCCCTTGCAGGGATTTCCAGCAGCCTTACGAGCGTAAGTGGCTTCTCCCCGACATTGTTACAAGCCTCGGGGAAAATGATCATATTAAAGGGACAGTTTGAAGAAAAAGGGAAAACCTTTGGGGTTGCTGGTGCTGCCGTACGCTCTGGAGAGGCGCTTAGGGACGGAACGCAGCTCAGGCCGCTCTCGGCGCGCAAGCTGCGCGCTTTCCTGGGCCGAGCGGTTATCGGGGAGCAGCTGGGCTGGTGTCCTGCCCTGCAAATCCAGTCCACGTGGAGCAGTTGTTGGGCTTCTTTTGGGTTTGCTTTTAAAGTCTTGTCAAAGTGACTTTTTAGCTGCTGGGTTCTTGTGAAATTCTTCTTGGGATACTTGGATGCCGTGAAATTTCTGAGAAGTGAGATGAGGTGTATAGGAAAGAGCATGGGATTTGCTTGGATTTGTGGATTTATTCGTTACTTGCTTGGATTTTGTTTTTGAAGCATTTTAGGAGTGATTTTTTTTTTTTCTTTTGTCAAATTGAGACAAGTTCTTCAGCACTGAGCTACGATGTCCACAGACACGTAGTTCAATGTTTCATTAAATTCTATTAGCGCCGCAAGCGTTACAGACTTGCAGCAAATGCATCCCCAGAGCTGTGCTTGCTGAGCCGCCGGGTGCTCTGTTGCTGCCGTTGATGGTGTGTTGCACTCCTCTACCTTAATACGTGTTTGGGGAGGTGGAGTGTTGTTAGTAATATCTTCTCTGAATTGAATGTAAACAACTGCGGGTTGTTTTAAATATTTAAAAGGAAACTTTCGATGTCGACGCTGATGATAGCAAGGTTCTTTGAATTTAAGACGCCCCGGAATCAGGAGAGGCCTTGGTGCGCTCACGGGACAGCAATTAAAAAGATGTAAAGTGCTTTTCTGTCTGTGGAATGTCTCATTGGACTCCTGCCCCCAAACAGAATTATATTAAGAAAGATACCTCCTTAATGCGAAGAGGCGAGATAAGGTTAGAAATATTGGATGCAAATTTCCACTAAACCTGAAGTTTCTTCTTTCCTGATCCAGACGAGGCAGGGATGTTTGAATCTGGTGCTTTGGTTGGTGTTGGCTTTCAGCTGGCTTTCACTCCCGTGAAATGGTCCCCACACCTTGCGTCGTGGGGCTGTTACCAGGAATCCTCTGCGTGGCAACAGCCCCGCGGTTTGGGGGTTTGTTTGGTGGGTTGTTCTGGGGCTGGTTGGTTTGTTGGCTTTCTTCTGGTAGGTGCTACTAATAGTTTCAGTAACCAGCATACTGGTTTTGCCAACCACTGTTACAGAAGTTTTTATATAGACGTGCTTTATATTATTGTTAGTTGTTAGAAGCCTAAGTATTCTTCATATCATAAGGTATGTGTCCCAGTAGATGAGAAACAGTATATTTATTGGCTTAGTATTTTTAAATGAATGTTGGGTTTCCTGGTGGCTTGGATTTCTTCCTCCTCGCATCTCTTGAGGAGAGGGCAGAACGTCTACCCGAGACTGCGCCAGCACTCCCTGCGTGACAGACAACTTCACTGCTTTTTAATATTTCATTATGAAAATAAACTAATACCCCAAAGTTATTTTGCAGCAATTAACTGCATCCATTCCTGTGCGAAAGCTGAATGTGGTATCAAGAAGCCACGAAAATGCTGATGTTAGAAATTGCTGACAAGGTGGGAAGTATTAGAAGCATGTTCTTTAGTATTAGGAATAATGTTGCAGAAATGGTTACGCTTTTGATTGTACCTCCAAGTCACTGCAGAAATACACCCCCAAACGTTGTTCCTCTCTCTTCCGAGGCCCGCCTTGGGGAGCGGTGGAGGAAGGCAAACCTCGGCAGTGCCAGGGAACCTATGTCGGAGGAGATGTGCTGAAGCCTCAGAGCGCATCTCCGGTTATCTCTGCTTTTCCGGGAACAAGCATGGAAGGAAAGGTTTGAAAGCAACCGCTGCTAATACTGGCGCGCTCACGGGTCTGTAAACTTCCTCAATAGCATGCACCGATGGTTTAGGATAAAGTCTTTCTGCCATTTGATCTTTTTTAAGTTTGTTGCTGTCCACGCAGCCCTATTTAATGGCTGCAGAGAACCGCAAAACAAAACTGTGCCTCCATACGCTCTTTGCAGGCTTTTCTGATTAGTTGGAACTGGGGTTGCCCTGATAAAATTGTATTTGCATTGCAGACTGGAGAGAGAAGATCTGTCTGCACATCCTCGGACGAATTACCGATTTCCCGCCAAAAGATGTATTAATATCAGTTGTCGGCTGAATTTTGCTACGTGAGTTATTTGCTAAAAGAAAGCTGTTTCTTGGGAACTATTAACCTGACAAATCAAGACGCTGCTAACGTAACTAAAGACGTCTTACTGGCATTGAGTTATGCTTGTCATACTGCGTCGTACTCTAATGGCAGTAAAGTGCCTGGAAAGCAATTTTATTGTTTACTCTTATGCCTGTATAAATAGCTAATTTATCCTAATGACTGGATGGGACATAATTGGGAGCGAGTTTTCAAGGATGTAATGTGCATATTAATTATGAGCGTGAACTGGCCATCAAGAAGACTCGTCTCCTTGATCCTCTTAATGCTGGTAAACATCATTATCTTTTCTAATGAGCCATGATGACTGAAAGTAGTACCGTTCTACTCTGGGAGGCTGTTGTAGATGTCTGGTTACCAAAGCAACTTCCCCAGAGAGTTTTCAACAGATTAAAAGTGTGCTGGGACCTCCAGAGCTCCTGCACTTGTGAGATCTAACTTTTTTTTAAAGGCTTACATCCTCCTGGGAAAAGAGGTAGCGCGGGTAGCACTGGGGCAGCGTGTTAGGAAGGCTGGATTCTCCTCACAGCTCTGTGCTCGTCTAGTCCCTGCGTGACCTTGGAGAAGTGGCTTTGCTTCTGTCAAGCAGGGCATGAAAAGGGGTAGTGGTTGTGACTAAAGGTCCTGGAGCACTGAAATATCAACAGAATCTTGCTACAGGAAACCCTGCAGTGTGCTGCAGCCAGCACGCGTTGCTGTGCTTTCCTGTTAAAAGGATAAGTGGGGGGGGAATGAAATTCAACTCTTAGGACATAGAAAATGTTTTTACACAGCAGAACTGTTAATTGCTTTCGTTGAGAGAATGAGAATATCCTGTAGCAGAGACACTGTATCAAGTCCATAAAACACTGTTATAGAAAAGCACATTAGAAGTGGCAGCATATTGTTGGCTCGGTGTTGCTCTTGCCTTTGGTGGAAGATATTTAAATACTTCATAATGTATCTTTATAAGTCAGAACTTAAATTTCAGTAACCAGTTCGTTCATTGCAACTATACTGCCTTCCGCAGTTGGTTCACCTCGTTCAGCTGCTGGTTTGTGGCTTGATCAGTTTGCAAGTGAAAAATAACCATGGAAAAAGTTAAGCCTGGTTGAAGCAAGTTTTTTTTTATTAATGCAAGCACATCCAGTCAAACACAGAATATCCTGCTTTATGGTACAGCTTTATATTTAGCATTTCAGCCCAGAATAGCAAAACACGGTATTTAAGGAATGTGTCAAACTGAGGGAGGAAAAATAAAAAGGAACCGACGTGGATACTGCATTGATTTCAAGTATATACTAGGACTGATTGACCAGTGAAGTGCACATTCATGTGAAAGCTTTTTTTATACATTTACAGAAAGTGTTCTAAAATTGCATTTCAAATATATATTTTTTCTTAAATTTTAAGCATCCCTTTTAAATTTCAATTACATAAACAAAGCTGATATACAGTCCCTCTTATAGTGTCTGACAATGTTACTAGCTAGAACATCTCTGAAAGTGCAAAACACTGTAATAATACAGTATAAATATTCTTACTCTAATCCGGGGCTGAAGCTCAGTACTCCAGCACAGGAAAAATAGCAGCAGATCATAAGAATTACCCCTTCCCCTTTTCTGGGCCGCTCTTGTTAACGGTTGGTGTTCTACTACTTCCTTCTTCATGGCAGAACTTGCTTTTGTTTCTCTTTGATGTTAATGCTATGGGAATAGCAAAATGTTGATTCCTCTCCCTTCCTTACCCCAACTTACTCTTCTCATTTAAAGTATTTGTCAAGGGGGAGTGGAACAGGGAGAGAGGGAAGGCCCGTTAATTTTTCACTGTACTACAGGGCCAATACAGCAAATGATTTCTACTAAGTGATTGCAGATGCTATATGAAACAGTGGCACTGCTCTTGGTTGTAGGCACTCAGCAAGAAGAGTCAACTGGACTGGAATAAACCAGGCCCTTGGTCCAGCAAGTCTTGCCCCTTCTTCAAAAGAAGGCAGAATAAGATAAACCCCATCTACTTAGAGTTGATAATTTTTAAAGAAGCTTGTGCAGAGGCTCTGCGAGGGAGGCTGCAACCACTGTGAACTCTAGAGGGCCTTGGCTGAAAAGGAGAAAGGGAAAAAAAAAAAAAAAAACCCAAACAAAACCAAACCTAATTGCCTGGCTCAAGTCATTATCTTTACAAATATTCAGCCCTCAAGCCTTAAGAGAACAATTACTGGAAAGGACAGCAGAAATTAATGGGTAGTAATTTGTTCATTAAACAAAATAGTTTTTAATTTGAGCCTATTTTTTTCCTTTCTTAATTCAGAGATCAGGTGAGAAAGTAAGTCCTGAACTGTAGGTTTTTTCCTGGAAATGAATACCTTGAATCTTAACATAAGCTTCTCAGGAGCTCACTTGGGATAGCCAAATTAGGTGTAAACTCAAGGCTAAAAGGAGAAATTAGAAATGGTAAGCATCAGCGGGTCTACAGATCGTCTCTAATTTTGGTACTGAACTGGGTTCAAAGGTTTGACCAATTTCTTATGGTGTTTTTCCTTAGATTTCAATGAGTTCTCACCCAGACAGTTAATCATGGCTTGCAAAATGCTAGAAAAAGCTTACAACGTCAGTTGGTCTTTGCTTTAATTGCCTTTAAGTGCAGACTAGCATTTTTGAAGGAAACATGAGAATTAAATGCCCAGTTTGGTCATTAAGCTTCTCTGGAAAGTTTAGCCTTAACTTTGAAGTGGACGTCTGAGTTTACTTCCCTCTCCCTAACTCATGTACCATTTTTATTTTCCAAAACCTGTTTTCAAAAAAAACATATTAAGCCTGTTTTGCGGAGATAATCTAGGTTAGACATCATTCTCTTAAACAAAACGGAACAGAAAACCTCCTGATTTTTTTTAAAGAGGAAAACACAAACTATTCTGACAGCCAGAATTTAAAGGATAGTTCCCAGAAGTATTAAAACTTAGACATGTGTGCACCTTCACACATGCACGCACACATACTCACACACAAACGCACATCCCCCAGCAGTTACCCCATCTTATCTCTTTAAATCATGTAACAAAAATATGTTTGCTGCACCATCAATGTTACAGGCAGGTATACTCTACTTCATGTGCCATATTCTCCATTTGATTTAAAAAGTACGTTGTAGCTGGTTTCGAGACATCCATATTTTTATTTTCTTTACTTCCAGTCCAGTGTAATAGAAGGTACACTAAACGATATCAGTACCTTGTAAGGCACTATTTTCTGATGTAGGAGAGGAACATGCTTACTGCAGGTGTCTAAGGCCTTGACTCTACAAACACTTACTTACACATGTGCATGGTATTGCTGATTTGAAGGAGACCCTTCACCTCAAAGCTAGAGAGATGTGTTGAGTGTTCTGTAGGATACTGGTCCAATGGAGTAATTAACCCGAACACTGGCTTTAGTCGGGATGTGGGTTTCTATTTATGTTGGTGGAAGTAATAAAAAATAAAAATTTGGATGCTGATAGACTAAGATCTCCCCAGGGATGCCATCTCCCATGATACATTTCATCTCTGAGAACAGGGCCCTGCCCTTATATTTAAAATAAAAAAACCAAAACCCTTCACTTAAGTGCCTTAAGGT
>WEKW01022991.1:129871-144392 GCA_013389905.1 Sula dactylatra | reverse complement strand
AAGGTTGACGTGAAATATTTACCACATTTTATTTCATAAAAGTTACTGTATATACAAAAGAGACCTCAGCCAGTGAGGTCTGTCTTAGCTCAGTCCAAGTCTTTCAGGTTGTAAAAACACGGTCATTTGATGTGCTTCAAAGTCTGCAGATCAAAAAAATCTCAGGCTCTATTAAGCAGAGTTGTCCTAGAAGAAGAAATAATAAAAAATAAAATTATCTTTTCTATCACAACAAGGTTGGCAATAAATCTATCTTGCATCATTAACTGGAAGCCTTTCTTCAAGGGACAGATTTTCAATTGCTGTAAGCTGGAATGCATCTATGAATGCCAATAAAGATGCTGTCTTCAAATTAAATGAAAAATTAACCTTTGTAACATTACTTCAGGCCCTTAAGATGTGCTCAGGCAAATAACGTATGTTCCTCTGTCATTCTAAACTATTGCTTGCTGAACAGCATCAGATTTAATGCAAGGTGAACTGCATGGGTGTCATAAGCGAAAAGCTTATGTTGAATTCCTATGAAACGCTGGGATCACTGGGAAAGGGCGTCTCATCTAGGACAGTACAGTCATAATGTAGCTCTCCTGCAGCGCAGGACATATAGACTTCTTCATTCTTTATCTGGTACAGATATGTCAAAATCTACATGTTTAACGTGATTTACAGAGGTCTAAATCTCTCTTTCTGCCTTGGCCTTGGTATTAGAAGAAATTTTATCTAAACTAACTTATCGTGTACATGGAAGAGGTGCTTCCCCCTCTCAGAGGGAGGAGGAGTCATCGAGACCTTCTCCCTTAAGAGTAGGCTGAAAATTAGAGTATTCATATAAAAATTAATCCTCTTATAAGTTCTGTTAAGTGTGTAGGTATGATAAATGATAGCACCTTCTTAGTATCTTTATATATTTGTTCCCCTGAGAAAAGCATGTCTGAAAACTGCTACAAATGTGAATTCTTTTACTGTATTTGATAGCCTGAACAAACCATATTCTCCTTCATAGTCCCAGCAGTGATCTTGCAGCCTGAACTGATCTGGCTAAGATGTACTGAAATCCAAGCCCTACTGCAATTTTTTCAGATTTGAATTTTGAAGAAAAAATAACTATATTTGGGCCAAAATGGTCTTAGGCTGGGTATGCAAATAGAAGGGAGGAAGCTGATGGTCAAATGCCTGTGTATGTCTGTAAAAAGACTCATGTTCTGAGGACGCTTCATACCTGAGTGTTTTCCAGCTGTCTTTTTCCATGTGGTTTTCTGGACCTTCACTTTCAAAGGATGCAATGAACAGAGCTAGTAAATAAAATAAGAACAATCAGATACACGGGTTCTTTAACTGGAGGAGGAAAAAAAATTAGAAGTTACAATACAGCAGGTTGAACTTAGCAGACTTCATAATGAAGTTTATTCTCATCAGAAGCTGATATTGAAGTGATAATACATACTTAGCAAATTTTATTTGCGTGTTAATTTTTTTCACCTGCATATTCTGTCTGCATTTCAACAAGTAGGAAGACTCGATATAATGTTCAATACAGGATTTTACCTTCTTCACTATAAATGGGTGCTGTGAGTAGATAGCTCTGGATCTTCTTGTCTTTTTCAAAAGGGCACTCGACCTGCTTCCATGTCAGGAAGTCATGAATCTGTCTTGAAATTTCCCAGAATTTCTGCATGAGGTAATTAGAAGAATATTAGTTAAATCTTATTTGTTTTCTTTAAAATATTAGTTCTTTTCTTTCAATTTCAGAGCCTCTCAGTCTTGTTCTTATTCATGCTTCTCTTATTATTCCTTACTCAGTCGTCTTCCTTGCTATTCTTTCTTCTTACTACTCCCTTCATCGCCCCCTCTTGCTCCTAGTTCCTCATCTGTTGTCAGCCTCTCAAGTTTAGAATAGCGTATCCCTGCTAACTGCCTGGTCTTTTGCATTCAATTCTTCCATCACCAGCCTTTTCTTCATACAGAATAAAGTGTGCTGTGGGCCTGTTTTCTGTGTCTTATCTCTAAAGTAGCCTGTCAGTGGTCAGTAAATGGTTTTTGTTTGGTAACTTTACTTTTTACATTTCCAACCTTCAACTGAAATGAAATATCATGTATCTGATTTCTTCAGAAAGCACTTTTTAAATTTGAGGAATAATCAAAATAACATATAGAAACTACAGATGTCCTTTCCTTCCCAGGATTTAAAAAAAAAAAATAATGCATAATTACTTAGGGTTTGTCCTGTATATATTCTGTGTGCCCTCCTCCCCCTACCTGGCCTTAATAATGGCAAAAATTCTTCAAAAGTACTTTTGACAGACTGCGGTCTCTTGGACGTCTATGTTTATTAGTCAGGGAGTGAGAATCCAGAAGCTGTAGAAACTCCCTTCAAGACCTGCTAAATACCATTTGCCGGCTGTGTGTAGCATTTGTAGCTACTGACCCGATGAGGTTAAATCGGCTCCTGCTGGTGATTTAGGGTGAGGTTACCTGTTACAGTTTGATCAGATATGATGGCTTGTTGCCCCAGAAGAGCTTAATGTCCATTCTTTACTGCCTTGCGCTTCCCCCAGTCCCTTTTGAACATAAGGCAGGTGCAGGGCTGAGGTGTGCAAAGTTGTGTCTGCCACCATACGTGGTACACTAAGATCCTTACGCTTCTTGAAGTTCTTTCCTTTGTTTTAAATGTTGCACGAGCACAATATTCCTTGAAGAGATTTCCCCTTCCAATTCGCTAGCATTACACTATTTCTGTATTACTGAAGTAATTTTTAATGCTGGGGGTTTAGCTTCTGAAATTCTTACTTCTCAATCTTTTCATGCATCAGTTTTGGTAAGAAATCAATGTTATTCCATTCAGTTCTGCTTATGTGAATTTTGTTTTGCAGTGCGTCTGTCCCGCTTAATGTAAAACTAACAAAAAATAGTCTCTATTTCAGTAAATTTTAAAATTAATCTTTTAACCAAAGGCAATTATATTCCAGCAGTTTTATGGATTCTCTTCTGTCTATGCAGTTGTGGATCTGCTGGATATGTAATATAAACATGGCAACTGCAAGCACTAGCTTTCACAGAAACTTGGTGAAATCTCTTCCCCTAGATGATGATGATGCCGCTTTTTTAGATCACAGCAACGCTGAAGGAATTGGTAATATAATGAGCTAGAAGTTCAAAACCAGCAAATGTTTGTAACGTGCAACGTTTAACCAGCATTACAGTTTCTATAATAGCAAAGACCTACCTTGAAGTTTATCTGTCCGTTGGGCAAGCGGTTCGTATGTATTTTGTGCAGAAAGTAGATATCTTTAATAAACAGGTTGAAAACTGGGATGACTATTTTCTCTCGATTGCTGTTGGCAGTCTGAGATCGCTGTGCTGCCCCTTGCAGGGCTGTGCGGTAATTACAGAAGTTGCTGGATGGATCCATATGATGCTGTTTTTATGGGGGAGAAAAAGGCAGTCAAGTAATACGTGTTTCCTGAATATGAAAAGCTTTGGTCTGGCCATCAGAGAGTTCATTCCTTCCGAATTCGTTGGGGCCCTTTTTAAACTTTCAGGATAGAGTACCTTACACTGATCAGGTCTGGATTCAGGTTTTTCTAATTTCTATCTTGTTTGAAAGGATGGTTCTGTACTGGCTTTACATCAATGCTTTGCTTCAATCGTTAATAGAAGGCTGAAAGGAAATGGTAAATGACTATGGGAAAACCCCAAAATTCTAAGTTGCTGTCACCAATCTTTCTGATGAAATTCTCAATTAAGTTTTGTTTTCATTCAGATCTCCACTAGATGGAGTACTCTAATTAGTTTTCACTGAAGTGAATGTCATTTTGCTAAATATGTTAAAACTACCTTGATACTAAATTGGAAAAAATATGCCAGGAAGAAATAACCTAAAGAAAACTTGCATCTACTTTTTCTTTGCAGACAAGTAGGGAGTTTGAAATTCAGGAAACGCTCTCCTCATGTTTATATGCTGGTGACCACTGACAGAGGTGCTTCTGTGGCCTCTTAGTAACTCCACAGCAGAGGTTCGGATGAAACCATTTGGTGGATTTCTCTATAAAGTCAAAACTTTATACATACCTCTAAAACATCAAATTTGGCTGTTTTGACCTTGGACCAAGTTTTCTTTAGCCGTGCCACAGGACTCAAGTTCATCCCAGCTGAATGGAGAGAGAAGAGGCAAAGAAAGAAACAACTGAGTTGAAAAAATATAGGGCTAACATAACTCTGTGTTTATGTATCAGCACCACCCGTTTTGGAAGGCAGTTCAGCTTGACAAACAAAAGTTGTGGCTGACGCTCACCCACCCACACGTTAATCTGTCGCTGGTGCGTACTGCCCCGGCAGAAGCGTGCATGCTGATGTGGTCAGCCAATTTAGGGCGAGTATGAGCATAGTCTTGTCAGTCAGGCTGTAAAATGGAGTGCTTTTCATCATCTTTGTTAAGGATACTCACAGATAATAGCCATCATTGAGTTGAAGTTTCCAATATTGAAGCATTCTCTTGCCACATCAATGAAAAATTCCACCATTCTTGTACGCTGCTTTTTCTTTACAACCTGGAAGAAAACACGATCTGTTATGAGGGAAGGGATGGACTGAATTTTGGATGGGATGTTCAGTCAAAGGTATTGTAACAGGTTGATTGAACAGACATTTCCAGACTTTATCCATCTAAATCTTATGATGCTATAGGCCTGAGGGTATTTTGTTAAGATTAATTTTAAATAAAATAGCAGAAGCATTTGGGGCTACTATCAATTATTTGTCTAGTTGGGGGGGGGGGGGGTCTGTAAATTTTTGTTTATACATCAAGTTCAATGTCTTAAGGAATCTTGTATAAACAAGCTGGGCACTTTCAGCAATTTCCTGTTACTGGAAAAGGAAGATAACATGAAGCTGCTATCAGAAGGAATACACGCAAAAAATTTAAACCTCTGACGAAGGGCAGAAAGCAGTGAACAGACGTTAAGACCAGGGGCATGTAACCTGAATGTGAGAGAGAACAATTGCCATGTCCTCATTTTCTCATTTTACTGTGTACATACTCTTAAATAACCTCCTGAGAGCAGGTAGTGGTGATGATCCAATATATAAATGTAAACAGGCGAAGGATCTAGCAAGTGATGCTGAACATCTGCTTTGCAGATTATTTTATAAATGGCAAAGCAAAATTAATATATAGCACTGTCTCCAAACTTAGTCTCCAAAAGCCATCAATCTTTCTCTCTCTTTTTTTTAAGCTAGTATTATTGCCTAGATGACATTCATTCATCAAAATCTTTCCCATATTTGGATCTAGAAGTTCAGTCTGGCTTGTAAAAAAAAAAAAAAAGGCTCCTGAGAGGGGACTGCAGCCTAGTTCCCTAGGGAATTCCCTTTTTGTTTAAAAAAAAAAAAAAAGGCTCCTGAGAGGGGACTGCAGCCTAGTTCCCTAGGGAATTCCCTTTTTGTTTAAAAAAAAAAAACAAACAAAACCCAAACAAAAACCACAAACAAAAAACCAACCAAACAAACAAAAAAAAACCCCAACCCTCCTACCTAAATACTTGAGTTTCTGTGTCATATCACAAGAAAATGGTTCAGTAGTCAATGGTTTGGCTTAGCCCTTGGTATGCTAAAACCTTTTGTTTGACTGGTTTACTAAATGTGTTAGCCGTACCAGCCAGCTCTGGAAGATGTCTTGGTGTGCTTTTGTAATAAGTTTCTGTGAAAGCAGGAAATCTTAAGAGGTTAGGATCAATACATCAGACTACACGCAACTGCAGTAAGCATCTGGATTTCCACAGAAGGGCTACTGACTGAGCAGGAATAGAGAGAAAATCTCCCATTTGCTAGAATTAGTGCATATTAATAGGAATCTAAAAAGACAGAGAATACACATGCAAAAAAAAGGGGTGTGTGTGTTTCTGTGGCAGTATACATTCTATTTCTTATTGCTTCTATTGCTTATTAGATGGTAGAAGGTACTTTAACCTGTAATAAGGCTGTTCTCCCTTTTTTTTAACCTCTCCAGTAGTCCACTTTCTTTCCAGAAAGCTTGTTCCTGATTTTTCTACAACAAAAATGAATATAACAGTGCTAATATCTAAATGCAGTGGAATGACAGTCTCCTTCTCTCGAAACATTCAAAACCCGCCTGGATGTGGTCCTGTGCCCCCTGCTCTGGGTGTACCTGCTCAAGCAGGGGGGTTGGACGGGGTGATCTCCAGAGGTCCCTTCCGACCTCTACCATTCTGTGATTCTGTGACAGCTGTTTATTGGTAAATCTGCATTTTAAAGATTAGTAGCTCTGAGAAATTACAAATGTATTTTTTAAAAAAAAAAAAAAGCTCCTAACTCAAACTCCACACAAGTTCCATTTCACTGCATGACTAATGCTACTATGGAAGCTACACAAAACAAGAGAATATATGCAAAGCCCAACATAGCCATGAACTCTTAATCATATAAGCATGCAAATAATTTAATGCTTGAGTAATGCCATTATCTTTAATTGCACTGCTAATGTTTAAATCTCTATTAGACCACTGCCAGCCTTTTGTTCTGAAGGCCAGGATCACTTTGCTATCCTGTTTTCTATGAATACCTACCCGACAAATCTCTGTAGCCACCAGCATGCTGAGACAATTGAACCAATTGTCATAGGCCTCCAAATTATAGGTTTTGGTCACATCGCCTCGGCACTGTAAGAGAACAGGCCACGTGTTATTCCTGTCCTGCATCATGAGAAAGTCAACATACCAAAGGACAAACTTCCTTTTCATGTCTTGATAAAATCTTGTTGGATATTTTTAAAGCATGAGCTTAAAGAAGGTTAGAAAATGTCAGGCTTTCTTGCACAGGGTATACTCAAATCATGGAGGTTCTTTACCCCGGTTATTCTTTGTTTCTTTTTCCCTCTACCCGGTCTTGTACCTTGTGATTATCCAGGGAGTCCATGTGGCTGACAATCTGCATCAGATCCTCTGGGTAAATGTTGCTCACCCTTTCCTGTGTTTGGAGAGATGAGAGATTATCACTGTACAGACAAACGGGGAGTTCAGTGAAAAATGCATCAATAAAGCCAAAGTTAGGAGAACATTTTTGTAACTTTCATCTTCCTACAGTGTAGATGGGTGAGGTGTTTTTAATCACTGTACCTAATTGGTCTTGTTCATTACTTGGTATTTTTTGATTAAAACATTGGAGGCTTTCAGTGGAGCCATAGCAAAATTCATATTGGTAAGTATATTAATATTTAGTAAATGGAAAATGAAATAATTCACACAAATTGGTGTCTTACCAGTTCGATATAGGTCAGCTGCTGCGCCAGGATCAGAGGGTCACAGCACACACTCAGGATGTCCTTTTGTGTTGACTGTGGCTTGGTTTTGAGGATGGTGCCTTTGTCGCTAACAGGTTGTCGGAATTTCTCTCTGATTTCCTGGTACTGGCTCCGTGCAGAGAGGGCCATCAGGAGATTCTGTGTCATCTGGCTAATGATCTTTTTCACTGTTCCATTTTCCTAAGCAAAGGCAGAAACAGTGACTGCTAAAAACCTTTAGCTCTTGCAGACACAGATTGCCAAAGAATTTCTGACTGGGAAAAATAAATGTCTATTACCATTTTCTCTCATCTTATCTAAGCTGATCATCCCGGGCAAATGAATTTGTCCTAACTGCCCACACAACTTCATAATGATATTGTTATGCCTGCCTGCCTTCCCAACTCCGTCTCGCTTGCTTGGCTGGTCTGCTCCTTGCAGCAGTTTTTGGCTAGTACCTCATTTCAAAGGCATCAGGGTTAACAGCTTAAAAGTGGGTATAGTGAAAGCCGGCCAAGAGCCTTGCACAAGGCTTCTTGGATCCTCTGTGCACCACGTTCCAAAAAGCTCTTTCTGATCAGACCCACCCCACCGATGATCAAGTCTGTCTAGCCCAGGCAGAATCCAGGGAATTCATATTATCTCCAGGAATATACCCTTAAAATACCCTGGCTCAGCTTTGAACAGCTATAGCATCCAAAGATTTAGGTCAGAGCACAATATACACCACGTTCTGGGACAACTAAAATGTCTTTCTGTTCATCGGGTGCAGATTTTAAAAGTAGGATCTATAAGGATACATACTGACAGAGCCACAGAAATACAGTCCATCAGCTCAGTGCTTTGACAAGTAAGGCAAGCTGAATTCTTTCTGCCATTGATTGTTTGTGTCCTGTAGACGTTTCACTATGAGGTCAACCCCGAAGAGCTAACTTGATCATTCTCCTACTCCTCCATCCCTCCCTGTTACTGCTTCAAATGACCCAGGTTCTCTGGCCCTGTTCTTCCTGTTGCTGGAAAAACTAATTCTGCCAAAGACAGTCCTTCTCCTCTTCCCTGCACAATTGTCCTCTTGTTTTCAGGCAAATTATTTCTCTTGAAGTTAGCCACAAGGTTAACCATTAGTTTATAACCTGCTGTGTTGGTTTCTGCCAGTCAACTGGATGCACTAGGAAGAACTGCAATGAATTTGTGATCATTCAAAGAAGCCATTAATGTGCAGTGATGACTGAAATTATGTAGCAGATGTGAGAGACGATGACTACCAAATACTTGTATATTGCATGCTATAATTAAGCAATAATAGTGTCAGAATGTTGCTTTACAAGGCAATAATCTGACTCCCAAGTGAAATCAAGTGAAAAGCTGAAGGCAGTGTAGCTCGTCTTGATGAGGCAACTGGATTACCACTGAACAGCAGCTGGCTGGAGCCATTTCAGATATTGTGCTACAAGTGTTCAGAAATGCCAAGGGAACGTGGTGGGGGGACTAAAATAAAGAGCTAATTCTGCTCTCTGGTATGTTGAGCTTTCTACTGCGAATCATTTGACTTCAGCCGCTATGACTGACTTACCCATGTGCCTGGGAGGAGGCGGACTTTCTAGATATGGACCATAGAGAATCAAACTTTTAAGACAGGTGGAAGTATCGCAGCTATTATGTGAAAGTGAACAAAGAAACTGCAGTGGCATGAAAACCTATGGCTTACTTAGGCCATTTTGAATTTATTAGCTCCCTTAGAGTTTTAGCAGTTTCCTTTCATTACTCATCTTAGCCTAAATTTTCTTATGACTTTGGAAAGTAAGTCAATGACTGTGCCATAATTTGTCCTTGTTTGAGTTCAAACAAGACATCTGTGCTTCATTTGGGGTGCAACCCTGGCTGTAGCTACAGCTAGTTGGCATGCTGTCTGATATCACTAGGACAAGCACCTGACCGCTTTGTGTGAGTTCTCAGTTTACTTTCTATCCTATGTATGGAGAATAGTGTCCTAAGGGGATTTTGGAAAGGCTTTAAAATACAAAACAAAACCTCAAATGATTACCATATCCCCTTGCTGAAGCATGGTATGGGTCATTTCTTGTGGTAACAAATACTGAGAGGAAGAGCTGCTTTTTGTCAGTGTCAGATTATGTTTCCTAGGGGTCAAATGTGGCATAGCTCTTCACTGATCAAACTTGACTTGTAGCCTTGTTAAGGGGATAAATACAGTGATGCTGTAATTAATGGATGTCATCAGATGCCTCAGACACCAGAGCACTGAGCCACTCCATGAAGACGTGTTTTTCTCAAATGACAATTTATTCATACGCAACAGAGTGGGAGGGAAGGGAAAGAGAAACAAAGGCCACAACTTCTTTCTAGCTCAAAGTAATAGACAAATTAAATACTAAGATACAGATGCTAAGTAAAACCTGCCAAGTCCCCTTTTACAGCAGTATCTCTGCCAACACACACCTCTTCACCCTTGTCTACAAAGGGAATAGAAGGGATGTTATAATACTATTTCCTCTTCCCCTCCTACTAAGGCACTGACATTTTCATAGTCATAGCATCCAGGTTAACAGCTTTGCTGATGCAACAAAACGGACATAGTTCCTTTTGACATCTTGGTAACACCTAATTGTATTGTGTCCTATCACTGACTCATGTAGTGCTGTCAAACCTGTTGCTCTTCATTTTCTCTGTACTTGAACCAACAAAAACACATAATGCAATTGTCTTCCTATTTCCTGCTAATTGTTCTCAGAAGTATCTTGAAGTTGCGGGTTTAAAAACAAGGAGAAGCTTCTACTTCTATAGAAGTAAGCCTTCACGTTCATACAAACACTTTACAATTAATTCCCCTGCAGTTCTTGGTTATATCCTTCCCTCTGTCTATTGGTAGTTAAGGTGACTTTCTCAATGAGAAAAAAGTGTAGGCTTTGAGTGGGGGTGGGGAAGAAACCTTAAAAAAACAACAAGAAAACAAAAACCAAACAGAAAACGAACAGCTCTTGTTTTATTTGCATTTGCTTTAGAAAAGTCTTCTGTGAGGTCTCGTTTTCTTCTTCATAGGCTAGAAACTCAGAGCTGTTAAGTCTGGTGACTGACTAGTTAGCAGAGCTCAAATGTAACTTCCTTAGTGGAAATAATGTGCGTGTCACTTAAAACATAGCGACAAAACAGTTGCCGGTTATCGCTAGGAGCTAGGAATGAACTATTCAATAATAAGCATCTTTACCTTTTGATACAACTAGTTGATATGTCTTGCAGGACTTAGAGTAGGAACAAAGTGCAAAGGATGGTATGTAATTCCCTATGAAAGTTTACTATATTGTGCCATTATAGTCACAGTTCTTTCCTTTCTCCTTCAGCACCACATCCATTTCTCGTATCATCGTGACTATTTTGTCTCTTCCTCTTACGCTTGGTGATTATACATAGACAGTTTCTGCTAATGGACCATTAAGTTCATCGCTCAGCCCATGTCCTGCAGTTACGCTGACAGCTCAGCAACTGCTGCTGTAGTCCATTTAGAAAATAATGCTTGCAGGAGCAAGGGTTTGTATATAACATGATAAACTATATATAAAGGTTGACAAATATTGCTTTCCCACTTCAGTTTTTCTCCCACCACCACCCCTACCTCATCACATTGTGTGATCCTGTGAGCAATCTCCTTCAACTCTTTCATGGATTTTTCATCTTGGAAATCATAGGGGAAAGTTTCAGTCCATTCCTTCAGGAGCTGAATGATTTTGGCAGTGAAGGATTTTAGCTTTGCCTGGAAGGAAACAATGAGGTGATTACTGACCGTAGACATCTCTGACTGTAGAGTAAATTAGCTGATGAAGGTTCCCATAATTCTAACTAGAGACAACCATGAAAATACTTTGCATTAGTAGTAGGTGAAGGGGATAAAAAAAGAACATATTTAACTGTGAGCAAGATTCCTAAATAGTATGATTTAGCCTCCTTTCATGACAGCTTGGTAATGTCTCTCAGCAAACAGTTTGAAGATATTTTCAAGGTTAGTTGTATAAAGGCAGGAAGATAACAGAATAGTTTAAATGACTGACTTGATTGGAGTTAATGGGACTTAAGCTGATTTATGCCATCTGAGGCAGCAGTGCCTTAGCGCTTGAATTCAAATGCATACAAACTGCAGCATTCTACCACGCATCTTTCATGAGAAATGTTCACAAAGACGTTTCTGTTCTATAGGATTTATCAGACCCTCCAGACTGAGCTGTATATTGAAATAAATGAATGACAGGAAAGATGTGTGTGTTCTCTCCATGACATCTAAATCAAAATGGACTTTGAAATAAAAAGTATTGGCTCTTACTCAAAAAGCTATCAACCACAGAAAGGGGAGGGAGAGCTATTTTCTAAATTTTTCTGTTACCCGTGAATCTTCTAAGGGTTTTCATCAGTTAGACCTGAATTGGATGCCAAGTACTCCACTATCATAGCAGTAGAGAGCAGTATCAGTAAATCCAAGGGAGCACTCTTGTGAAATTGGGAGTGTGAGTGCTAAGAACACTTCTAACAAACAAGAGGTATAAATACTTAATTCAGGTTATATTTATCCTCCTACCCAACTTGTGATGCACTGAGGAAAAAGGAAGTTTTCATTTGTCTTTACCTCCCCACTTGTGTAAGCTACAGAAGTCCCACTACGCAGCGTTTCCTTCTCCCCACGCACAGCGCGCTTTCCTCGCTGCACTCTCCATCAGCCTCTCAGTGGTTACAGAAGGTGACTTAGCATGTGAGTGTCGCTACAGGAAATGGGTCTATTTTCTTTTAAGACAAATAGAGAATGTCTTCCAAGAATTGGTAGGAACTCCTGCTGAAACATCATATGATCATAGTATGTCCCAGTTTATTTAATCAAAACCAAAAGTCCAAACTAAGCTATTTTTTTGCCTTTTTTTTTTTTTTTTTTACATCTCACTGGTATACAGTTAGTGTGAATATTAATAATGATTAATAAGAACTTTGAAGTTAATCCATGCACCGTTGAAACCTCAATCTGCAAATGAGCCAGTGCTCCTTTGCTCCTTGTAAATCTGAAGGGAATTTTCTTGCTTTTGTTTTTTCAGAGCTGCAAATTGCACTCTGCTAGCATGCTTTTCCTAGCTGTTTTTTATCGATAGCATTTAACTGGTCCCGCTAGTAAGAGAAGCGCAGAATAGTTGGATAGTGAGGGCAAAAAGAGAACATCACCATTCTCTTTGCCAGCAGCAGGCATTCCTGCAAAGCAATCTCTGCCAATGCTGCTCCTGTGGAGTCCAGCTTCAAGGTATTTCTAAACAGTGTGGAACAGAGTTCCAGATTATAGTTCTCCTCCAAACTCCCGTTGTCGCCTGCCTTGGGGAAAAGACAATTTATACTGCTTTGCTAGGAAATGCAAGGAGCCTGACATTATTAAAAGAATAATCTGTAGGTGGTTTTAGAGAATTAATTAGCCAGCCAGTGTGCTTCTGTTCAATTAAAGTTAACAGGTATGTGCCTACTTTGTTTACCAAAACCTCCTACGGAACTGGGTTTTGGTATTAATTATTCTGACTATGCTTTTTTTTTTTTAACTTTTGAAACTGAAAAAGGCGGGATAGGGGCAGGAAGGTTCCAAAAATCCTTCCTTAGGCCGTGACAAACATCTTCATATGAACACTGACCTCCCATCTCATTTATCTACCCATGAGTTGCTAGAGTTTGCTTCCTTCATGACGAAAAGCTAGGTATCTGTTGCAAGACAAACTGCAAACCATGTTACTCTCCCTGTAATTACTTTTCAGGTGTAAAAAAGCTTAATGTTTTATAAGATGCTTCTAATGCTCATGAAAATAAGGTATGCTTTCTGAGAGCAACACAAAACCATCAGTACAGCAAAACATGAGGTTCCTGTTTCGTGTGTGCTCTGATGAAATCCAAAGTGACGTGACAGGCTTGATGCACATAATTTGTGATAACCTAGATAGAAACACACAGATATAGGAGTAGCAGCACATGGTTTCCTTTTTGTCACGGTTGCAATAAACCTACCAACCTACTTTTTCTGCAGTTCTACTCCAGACGTGAGCCTCCCCTGGTGAGGCCTGACACAAGAGTTCTCTGGAGTCTGTGGGAATGTTTCTCCCATAAATATTTCTTTGAGAAGCAAAATACTTCTATTAAGTACTGTGGATCACCCCTGTTCTGCATGAGACAAGACAGACAGCACTGAGAAACAACTACCAATTAGAAAGGAGGGCAATAGCAGTACTGTGCTTGGAGGAAAGGGAAGCTTAATGACAATGACCCAGTTATGAGTACTGTTTTCATTTTTTTCTTTTAAAAGGAGAACTTACTGGAGACAAAAAGTGAGGGAAATCATAATTTTTGAAGGGACTTGGGTATTTCAAGACAGGCAAGACAAGCTTAATGGAAACTAACTTCTACTTTCTCTTTTTATGTCTTTCTTTCTTTAACTTTTTATTTAAACTACCCTCAAGCTACAGAAATAATGCACCGCAGTTATAACAACAGGTTCGTCCACTGTATAATACTACACAAGTGGTTTGTTTTTTTTCTGTGACAATCTTGTTTGGGTCTTTCCAATCTCTAATGCGCTTATGAAGAGTTACATTTTATCCTTTGTGGTCAAGCTTAACTACTGACCTGTATATTATAACTGATGTCTTAAACTGTGAAACCCTTACTTTTTATAAGTGGCCAAATGGACTCTAAGCATGCTCAAAGGCATCCCAGAGTGTTTTTCTTTTTAATCCACTTTTCTCTGGGTTGTTTTTTATAGGACTCTGGCTAGCCAGTGATGTCAAAAACAAAGGAACAATAGGTATTGTGGTCTGTAAACTCAAAACCTGGCTCCTTGCCACTTTTTCGGCTCACATGCTATCCAGGCAACAAGTTAGCCAGCTTCTCCTTTGCTTATTCAAATCTCTTACCAGAAATTACCAGAGCTGCTTTAACTACTTCTGTCAGCTATTTCCTGCTACAGAGCCACTTAATTAGAAGGTGCTGGTGGCTGATGGTACCTTAATGGGTTATGACTGTGAATAGGTAGAGTGCCTTGAGTCTAGAATTTCTACGCTGCATCTGAAATGAGCTTTTATTTGTTGCCAGATAGAAAAACAAATGTTTGTGAATGCTAGTGGCCAAATTATCCTGTAAAACATACAGGTGCTTGCAGTAGAGGACAGTAAAGCAGTTATCTGAGAGAGATGTCAGAAGTTTACGTAG